>CM021109.1:376916284-376989736 GCA_007115665.2 Sequoiadendron giganteum | reverse complement strand
AGAGAGAAATAGGTATAGAGGGACGGCTAGGTAGAGAGAAGTAGATAGGGATAGAGAGAGAGAGAGGGGGAGAGGTATGGATAGAGAGAGAGGTAGATAGAGGGAGGAGGATATAAAGAGAAGTATAGAGGGAAGGAGAGAGGGAGGAAGAGGTGGGGAGGGAGAGAGAGAGGTGAGAGAGATAAGAGAGAGGATGGAGGGATAGGTAGGGAGAGAGAGGTGATATAGAGAGAAAGAGAGTAGAGAGGGGAGGGGAGAGAGAGAAGTGAGATAGGTGATAGAGATGTATGATGGAGAGAGAAGTAGAGAGATAAGGAGGAAGGTGAAGAGATTGAGAGGAAAGGATGGGGAGAGAGAAAGAGGTATAGAGGGATAGGTTAGATAGTGAGAAGTAGGGAGCAAAGGTGGGTGAAAGGAAGAGAGAGAGGGAGAGAGAGGGGGGGAGAAAGAGAGGTGAGATAGAGAGAAGAAGAAAGGGAAGGAGAGAGAGGGGGAGATAGAGAAAATTAGAGAGGGAGGGAGGGGAGAGAGAGGTGAGATAGAGAGAACTAGAGAGGGAAGGAGAGAGAGAATGGAAAGATAGAGATTAGAGATGGAAGGAGAGAGAAAGAGGGAAGAAGAGAGTGAGAGAGAAAGAGGGGAGAGAGAGGGAGGGAGGAATAGGTAGTGATAGAGAGAGGTGATATAGAGAGTAGAGAGAGATATATATAGAGATAGAAGGAGAGGGATGCGAGATAGAGAAATGTACAGAGGGAAGGAGGGAGGGAGGGAGGGAGGGAGGAAGATAGATATTAGAGATGGAAGGAAATAGATATTAGAGAGGGAAGGAGAGAGAGATGGACATGTAGAGACGTAGTTCTTGAGCTCAAGGGAGAGAGTGCTAGATAAAGGGATGAAGATAGTGAGAGAGATAAATCTAGAGAATAAGAGATTAAATGAGTGAGATAGAGAGAGAAAGATGAAATTTTACCTCCTGATTACTGAAATTTGACATGTCGATTACTGAAATTTGACTAAGTCTAAATTTTTTTAAAATCTTCCAAAAACTAGAATTTGCATTATAACTCCTAGAGATCTGAAACCACTCTCAAACATCCTGAAACTATATACATAAAATATAACTTAAATTATAAGAAATTAAATGTCCATATGTAAATTTCAACTTATACTTAACTGTGTGTTTCATGTATATAGTCTCCCTAGTAGAGAAAGAGAAAAAGAAAGAGTTCACAAAAAATAAATGCAAAATTCAGGCTTCACATTTGGTGAGCGCCAAATTTGGCGCTTGCCAAATGGGTTGCATTGGTAAATACCAACCCAATGGGTTGAATTTTGCATTGGGCATCTGACCCAAAGGTTTGGACAACCATTTCATGCAAACGACAACCATTTCATGCAAAAGACGTGATTTTTTGAAAGGGTAACAAAATTTCACATATTTTTGGTTGTGCTCACCGTCACATTTTCCCGTCTTTCAATGTATGTTTATCAAAAAACCATGATGACGTTAGGCTCTCTCTTAGCTATCTAAATATATATAAAAAATTATATTTTGATTCAGTTAAGGTTTTGATCCATAAATTCTCTTGTAAATGCCTCTGTTTTTGGTCAAAAACCAACATGTGCTAGTTTTAGAATAGATTTTTATTCATTCATCGAAATGTGAAACAAATTACATTTTTTTAAACTAGACTCCATTCTACACATCATGAAAAAAATATCAATTTTTGATTAGTTTGCAAAAAAATTAGGGGGAAGCATGCTCAAATTTTAGCTTTTCAGGATGTGTCCACTTTCAAAATTCATAAAATATTATATATTCATTAAAAAAATTATCCGAAAGAATGAGGATAAACTACATAGTGTTAGCTAATTTCTCACCATTCGGATTTTTGAAATTCTAAAAAAAAGTTAATCAAAAAGGGGGGAGCCCTCAGACGTTGTGCTATTTTTTGGATAAAAATAGGACCTATTTTGAACCCCCCTTTTTGATACCCTTAATCTTCATTAATTTCAAAAAGAATTAGTAGATTAGAAAATAGGCTCGAAGCACTTCAACTCTTGTTCTTGTTGCACCTTGAAATTTTAAGCATAACTATCTTCATTTTCTTATGCAAATAAGATTTTGTTGATTTCAAAAAAAACTGGCATCTTAAGAGACAGAATTGTGTCACAGATCCATGCACTTACCCACCCCCCCAAGATATTAATTGAAGTAAAATTATTACAAGGATATATTGATTTATCACCATAAAGTCAATAGGGGTATCCAATAACTACAGGGCTAAGTGAAGAGCTACTCAAGAAGAAGAATATGATAAATTTTGATTGCACTAAATAATTTTAAGGACCCTTGGATACACTAAAGAAAAAATTATGAAGGCACCAATTTTGGTTTTCCCAAATTGGAATCTCTCATTCCATGTTCATGTGGATGCATCAAGTACTACAATAGGTGTGGTACTAGGGAAACTGGTGCAAGAGCACCTGTGGGTCCAAGGGGCCTAATATGTTTTGGTATTTTTTGTTTCTTGGCTTGGTGATAGAATAAGGTCCCAAGGACCATTTCAAATTATTTTTAATAGGTCTCCTAGGTTTCTTGTTGAATTTTGGTCTTGGTGACCAACTTATTTGTACAAACAAGGTCTCCATCCTCATTTTGTAAGTCTAGTGCACCTTGCAAAATTAACAAATAAGGATGCCATGATGTAACTAGAAACTTGAGGGGAGTCACCTTGATTAGTAGAGGGGTCTTGGATTTCTTTCACACATATTGAAAGCATCTTTTTAGTCGAGTTGGTGTAAGTTGTCCAAATTGCCTTAACTAGGCATTTAAGTGACAAAATGTGGTTTTTATGTTCCCAACGGGAAACTAATTTAAAATTCAATTGCAAGGAATTGGATGAATTTTTTAAGACCTCAAATATGCCTCTCTTGGTTGAGGCAAGGTTTTTGATGAAAATTGGAAGGATTTTTTCAATAAAAGTTTGTTGTTTTCCTGAGACTTTTTGAAGAATTTTTTGATCCCATACTTGGTACGGACTATACGTTCTTTGTCATGATTCAATCTTGTAATGGTTAGAAAGGGGGTTGAGTAAGCTTCATTTTGGAATTGGAGTGGTGAGATTTCATTCAGGAATAAGGGAGATAACTTATTTTGTTTACCGGGTGCTCTGAAAAACCCTTAAAATCGGGGTTTTGAGTGAAAAATGTGTATTTCTTCCATTCCCACATTGTAAAATTGCTCAATATCGGTGGTATGGAAGATACAAGGGTGTATTATCATGTTCTCATGGCTTTGGAGAATGGAAGGATGGGTTTTGGAAGTTGTGCATGGTTTTTGGCTTGACATATCTATGTGGCAAGCCTAATTGACAAGCAAAAAACTGAGTTTTTGCTTGATTTGGAGGAATCTATCTAAGTGGCACTTAGGGATGTTGGTAACAGGTGTAAACAACCTATAGGAGTCTATTTTTAGGCTTTGGGGTGCAGGGGAGAGCCTAGATAGTCAAGTCCCAGGTGTAGGTCTTCCAATTAGGCCTCTTGGAGCAACGGTAGAATAGGCCATTTTGTATTGTGCTTTGACAATCAAGGGGAAAGTTTTTGAGGCTTTGTGGGAGTCCATTTTGAGTGTCCAAATCCAGTGGTTTGGTACCATAACAATCTTCCATGTAGATTTTAAATTGATTGTCTTATTGGGCAAGGGCTATAAGCCTCAAGAGGAAAAGAGGCCTAAATCACTATAGGGATGGATGTTTGATGCATCCTAAGTGCTAGAAGGGTTGTTGAACCTTGGTTTGGCCCAGTCAGACATGGTCCAAGTGTTTCCAATCTAGGTGAGTGGTCTGAGTTGTGAACCCTAGATGTGTGGGGTTTATCTCTTGAAGGAATAATGGAGTTTATGACTCCTCATACAAGTATTTGAGAGAAGCATTGTGTGGATTATCTTTACCATTTTTGGTTGTGTTTTCCTTCCCTTCCACTATGCATCATAGTGGTATCAGAGCTATATTTCAGGTAGTTGTTGAAGGGAAGACATCATGGCTCCAAAACCTGGACCGGTAGTTGCAAAGGAGTTGAAGGCCTTAAGAGAAGAGATAGAGGCCTTTTAAGCAAGAGATATAAGGAGAGGAGTGGCAGCTAAGGAAGAGAGTTCCTCTGAAGAAGAGACAGAGGGTGAAGAAGATGAAGAGAACCCTCGGGGGAAGAGATACCCCCTCATGAGAGAAGAATCCTTAAAGCCTTGCAAGCATCCAGAGGAGAGTCCTCTAAGGTGAAGATTGATCTACTGGTGTACAGTGGAAAGATGGATGTGGAAGAAGTGTCGGAGTGGATAGAGGCATTGAATAACTATTTTTAATACAAATACATGGTAGAGAATAAGAAGGTAAAGTTTGCTAAGACAAATTTGAAGGGATCTGCCTTGACATGGTGGAATTTCACCCAAGGAGAAAGGGTGAAGATGGGTAAGTCCATGATCAACTCATGGGATAGGATGGTGCATAGGTTGAACACACAATTCCTTCCTGCTGATCATGAGGTGCAAGAATTCAGAAAGAGGCATAATCTAAAACAAAAAGACATGGATGTTTCATCCTACACTGAGCAATTGTATAAGTTGAGCATGAGATGTGATCATGTAGAGAGTGAAAAGGAAAAAGTGGACAGGTATATCAATGGCCTAAGGCTCAACATATAATATGAGATCAGTTTGGTTGTCCCCAAGACCATGGAGGATTGCATAAAAATTGCATATAAGGTTGAAGAGAAGATAAGAAGAAAACAAGAGCAGCAAGGTAGAGGAAGAGGCAGCTTTGGGGGCAAAAATCAGTACCAAAAACACCAAGAGGAGTCTAATACTAATGAATCAAGTGGAGACTCAAGTAATAGAGGGGGATTCAGGGGTAGGAGACCCAATGGTAGAGGAAGATTCAATGGAGGAAGAGGTTCTAATCAGTTTTTAGGGAGATGTTACACTTGCAACCAGCCTGGGCATCCGTCCTTCAAATGCCCTGAAAAGAAAGGATCAATCTCTCATGGTGGAGAGAGGAGGAATCAATTATTGCATGAAGATGAAGAGAGTGTGACTTCACCTGCAGTGAACCTCACATCAAAATTTGGAGAGAACTTGATGATTAGGAGAACATTGCTCAAAGTACCAATCCCTGAAGAACCCCACAAAGGAAATCACTCTTTAGAATCAATTGCAAGGTACAAGGTAAAGTGTGTAAGATAGTAGTGGATTCAGGATCAATTGATAATCTTACTTCAATTGAGATGGTAGAAAAATTGAATTTGAAAAGGATTTCTCACCCTAACCCATATAAAGTTTCATGGCTTAGTAAAGCACAACAGGTCTGGGTGAATGAGCAAGTATGGGTAGAATTCAACATTGGGTCATATAAGGACAAGATCCTATCTGACATCATCCCTATGGATGTGTGCCACTTGCTGCTTGGTAGGCCTTGGAAGTTTCATAGGAAGGCCAAGCATGATGGGGAGAAGAACACATACTCCATTGTGAAGGATGGGGTGACTTACAATCTCACACCTCTCCTAGAAGAAGACAAGGCAAAGCATAAAGGACCTAGTGTTTTGATGGTGGGTGAGAAGGAGTTCATGAAAACCTTGAAAGAAGGGGGAGGAAAAGGATTCTTCCTGATTATGAAGCCAAAGAGTGAAGCAGATCTGCCCACAAAGAAGAAGGAAAATTCACCTAGAGAGGTCCAAGAGTTGTTGGAAAACTACAAGGACATAACAGTGAATTAATTACCTAGTTATCTACCTCCCATTAGGGATATAAGCCACCATATTGATTTGATTCTAGGGGCTACACTGCCCAATAAGGCTGCATATAAGATGATACCAACCCAAAATGAGGAGATTGCTAGACAAGTGCAAGAGTTGATGGATAAGGGGCTAGTGAGGAAGAGTTTGATTCCATGTGTTGTTCCTACTATCCTAGCACCAAGGAAGGATGGGAATTGGAGGCTTTGCACTGATTCAAGAGCCATTAATAGGATTATAATCAAATATAGGTTCCCAATTCCAAGAATGGAGGACCTCATAGATTATCTATTAGGAACATCTTACTTTTCCAAGATTGACTTGAAAAGTGGCTACCACCAAATAAGGATCAGAGAGGGTGATGAATGGAAGACAAATTTTAAGACTAATGAGGGCCTCTATGAGTGGTTGATGATTCCCTTTGGGTTGTCAAATGCCCCTAGCACCTTGATGTGCCTTATGAATGAGGTATTGAGACCTTTCATTGGAAAGTTTGTTGTGGTTTACCTAGATGATATTCTTGTTTAGCAGGTCTAAAGAAGAAAATTTAAAGCACCTTGACATGGTATTGAATAGGTTACAAGAGGAGATTCTATTGATCAACATGGAAAAGTGTGAATTCATGAAAGGATAACTAGTATACCTTGGGTTTGTCATCTCCAAGGGAAGTTTGAAGATGGATCCTTCAAAGGTGGATGTTATTCTTACTTGTCCAACCCGAAAATACATGGGAGATGTGAGAAGATTTCATGGACTTGCAAGCTTTTATAGAAATTTAATCAAGAACTTTAGTAAAATTTTGCACCTATCTTGGACACCATCAAAGGAGGTAATAAGGGTAAGTTTTCTTAGACCAACGAGGTTGATAAAGGGTTTGAATATCTGAAAAAGAGAGTAGCACAACAACCTATACTTGTGCTCCCTGATTTGATAAGGTTTTTACCATTGAGTGTGATGCTAGTAACCAAGCAATAGGGGTTGTCTTGAGCCAAGAAGGCAGACCGGTTGCATTTTTCAGTGAGAGACTGAATGAAGCAAAGAGAAAGTACTCCTATGATTTGGAATTGTATGCTATGGTCCAAGCCCTCAAAAAGTGGAGGCACTACTTGTTACCTAAAGAAATTGTTGTTTACACTGATAATCATGCTTTGAGTTTCTTGAATGCACGGGATAAACTCAATCATAGGCACATGAAGTGGGTGGAGTCTTTACAAGCCTATACATTCACAATAAATCATAATAAGGGCCAAGCAAATAAAGTGGCAGATGCTCTCAGTAGAAGGGAACTTGTAGTGCAAGAGATCCAACTCCAAAGTATGGGGGTTGATGCATTGAAGGACATGTATCATGAAGATGCAGATTTTAAGGAGGTATACAATGTTTGTGATCAGCATTTGAATACTTTTCATGGTGAATACTCTGATTGTTTGTTGTAGAATGGCTTTATCTTCAAGGTAAGTCAATTATGTGTGCCTAAATGCTCAATGAGGGAGAATATTATAAAAGAGAAACACAGTGGGAGTCTTGGAGGTCATTTTGGCCTTGATAAGACCTTAGAACAAGTGAGGAGGTTCTATTATTGGCCAAGGTTGCAAGTGGATGTAAGAAATTATGTAGAAGGATGCACAATATGCCAAAGAGCAAAGGGAACTTCATCAAATGCAAGGCTCTATCAACCACTTCCCATTCCCAATAGGCCTTCGGAGAGTGTAAGTATGGATTTTGTATTGGGGCTGCCTAGGACCCAAAGAAGCTTTGATAGTGTTTTTGTGGTGGTAATGATGCATCTCATATAGTAGGTATCTTCTTTAAGGAGGTTGTTAGAATATATGGATTGCCTTTAAGTATTGTTTTTGACAGGGATTCGAAGTTCATTGGTCACTTTTAGAGGACCTTGTGGAAGAAACTTGGCATAAATTTTTCCTTTAGCTCTGCATACCATCCACAAACGGATGGACAAACTAAAGTGGTGAATAGATCATTGGGAAATATCTTAAGATGCCTTACCAAGGAGCATGGGCAAGCTTGGGATCCAATTTTACCTCAGGTTGAATTTGCATACAATGACTCCATGAATAGGAGCATTGGTAAGAGCCCTTTTAAAGTAGTCTATGGCATTCACCCTAGAGGGGTCTATGAACTAAGATATCTACAAGTAGTTGATAAGAGAAGTGCTCAAGGAGAATATTTTTCTGTTACAATCAAAGATATCCATCAACAAGTGAAGGAAACCCTTCAAAAGAATGTTGAGAAGTACAAAGAAAAGGAAGATTTAAAGAAGAGGGATGTCCAATTCAAGGTTGGATATTTGGTGATGGAACACTTGAAGAAGGGGAGACTTTCAAAGGGAAAGTATACCAAACTCATGATGAAGAAGATAGGACCTTGCAAGGTGGTCCACAAGTTTGGCCAAAATTCTTATGAAATAGAGCTACCTCTTGGGGTGGCAATCTCTCCTATCTTTATGTTTCTGATTTGTATCCTTTCAAAGCTTATGTGAATGCAGGGGATGCATCAGGTCCAACACCAATAGAGGATGAAGATTGGGTCAAGGAACTACCCCCAAGCCAACCTATGACTCTTGAATGCATCTTGGACACCAAGGAGACAAAGAGGACTAGAAGGAAGGTCTACAAGGAATATTTGGTTAAGTGGCAAGGTCTACCTAAAGAGGATGCCACTTGTATATCTGAAACTGACATTAAATAGCATGGGACTATTGTAGATGACCTGATCTCAAAGAGGACTTCAGATCTTTTTCTTGCTTGGGAGTATGGTACAGGAGCATCTATGGGTCCAAGGGGCCTAATATGTTTTGGTATGTTTTGTGTCTTGGCTTGGTGATGGAATAAGGTCCTAAGGACCATTTCAAATGATTTGTAATAGGTCTCCTAGGTTTCTTGTTGAATTTTGGTCTTGGTGACCAACTTCTTTGTACAAACAAGGTCTCCATCCTCATTTTGTAAGTCTAGTGCACCTTGGGAAATTAAGAAATAAGGATGCCATGATGTAACTAGACACCTAAGGGGAGTAACCTTGATCATTGGAGGTGTCTTGGATGTCTTTCACACATCTTGAAAGCGTCTTTGTAGTTGAGTTGGTGTAAGTTGTCCAAATTGCCTTAACTAGGCATTTAAGTGACAAAATGAGGTTTTTATGTTCCCAACAGGAAACTAATTCAAAATTCAATTGCAAGAAATTGGAGGAATTTTTTAAGACCTTAAATATGCCTCTCTTGGTCAAGGCAAGGTTGTTGATGAAGATTGGAAGGAGTTTTTCAATAAAAGTTTGATGTTTTCCTGAGATTTTCTAAAGAATTTGTTGATCACGTACTTGGTACGGACTGTATGTTCACTGTCATGATTCAATTCTATAATGGTTAGAAAGGGGGTTGAGTAAGCTTCATTTTGGTGTTGGAGTGGTGATATTTTATTCAAGAATAAGGGAGATAACTTAGTTTGTTTACCGGGTGGTCTGAAAACCCTTAAAAGTAGGGTTTTGAGTGAAAAATGTGTATTTCCTCCATTCCCACGTTGTAAAATTGCTGAATCTCATTGGGATGGAAGATGCAAGGGTTTATTATCATGTGATCATGGCTTTGGAGAATGGCAGGCTAGGTGTTGGAATTTGTGCATGGTTTTTGGCTTGACATCTCTATGTGGCAAGCCTAATTGACAAGCAAAAATTTGAGTTTTTGCTTGATTTGGAGGAATTTGTCTAAGTGGCACTTAGGTATATTTGTAACAGGTGTAAACAACCTGTAGGAGTCTATTTTTAGGCTTTGGGGTGCAGGGGAGAGCCTAGATAGTCAAGTCTCAAGTGTAGGTCTTCCAATTAGGCCTCTTGGAGCAGCGGTAGAATAGACCATTGTGGATTGTGCTTTTTGGGAGTCCATTTTGAGTGTCCAAATCTAGTGGTTTGGTACCATAATAGTCTTCCATGTAGATTTTAAATCGAATGTCCTACCAGGCAACGGCTACAAGCCTCAAGAGGAAAAAAGGCCTAAATCACTATAGGGATGGATGTTTGATGTAACCTAAGTGCTAGAAGGGTTGTTGAACCTTGGTTTGGCATAGTTATACATGGTCCAAGTGTTTCCAAGCCTGGTGAGTGGTCTGAGTTGTGAACCCTAGGTGTGTGGGGTCTCTTGAAGAAATAATGGAGTTTATGACTCCTCATAAGAGTATTTGAGAGAAGCATTGTGTGGAGTGTCTTTGCCATTTGTGGTTGTGTGTTTTCCTTCCCTACCACTCTACATCAGAAACCTAGAGGAATACTACCCTCATCACATTCGCAAGATAAAAACTAACACAAATCAAAAGAAATTATGCAATTATAGAAATGGAGCCTTTGGTAAAGGTGTATAGATTAAACATAATTTTAGATATTATCTTTTATCCACACCTTTTATATTCTTCACAAATCATGAACCACTCAAATACTTGATGAAAAACCAATTATATATGGAATAATGTGTCATTGGTTATTACTATTCCAAGAATTTGAATTCAAGATCACGATAAATCTAAGAAAATCCAATTAGGGGCGTAATCAATTGTCAAGGATTGATAATTGTGAAGAACAAGGATAATTTTTCCTAGTTCAACCTATTAAGGATAAATATGGTACCACAAGATTTAAGTGATGTAGCATAATTTTTATCTGAAGGGAAATTCCTACAAGAACAATCAAGAGAAGAAAAGAATGTTTGATGTTGAATTATTTACTCTACACACTAATATAGGGAGAATTGCATATTATCATAAGATATGAGGTTATAGGAAGGGTTGTATTGGAACATGAAAGGAAATATATTTTCTAAGAGGCCCACAAACAAGTATTAGGAGGCCATAATTATGGGGATGGAACAACAAGAAAGGTCTTATGATGATATGTTTTGTTTAAGGATGCAAACATATATGTGATATCATGTGATATCTATTAGATGGTGGAGAAACCTATCATAAGAAATGAGATTCCTTCGTGTGGCCGATTATGACACAAGTCCCATTTAGAAAATAGGTGATTGGCTTCATTGGACTCATTGATCCTCTAGGACATAAGTAAAATGAAATATTTATTATAACATGAGTTGAATACCTTACCTAATGGGGAAAAATTTGAGGCTACTAAATATTGTATTGTAGTAACCATTGCTAAGTTCAATATTAAAACATATAGTTCAATATTAAAACATAATTATATAGTTTAGATGTCTAATAAGCATAAATAGCAACCAAGGGAAACATTTTCTGAATAAGACCATTGCAAATATTTTAGATATCTTTATAATAACCCATAATAGAAGCAACCCCTATCATCCATAGGCTAATGGAGGCAACAAAGAATTTAATAAAATATTAGGTAGCACAGTTATCAAAATGTGTAATGAGAATATATTTGACTAGGATATCATAATATTAGCAATATTAATGGCATATAGGACATCTCACAAAAAACTAACTGAATTTTGTTCATTCCAACTAGCGTACAAGCTTGTTGTCACCCTGCTAATTCAATATGTAATAAAAAAATTAAGGCTAGCCAACAAATTGAAATTAAGTGAAGAAAATTAAATAAAATAAAATTTAATAGAATTAGAAAAGATTGATTGCCTGTATATCCAAATTCAAGATAAGAGGCACTAGAAATCTTGACATGATGGAAACATAAGAAACAAATCTACAATTTAGAGGTATAGTGTTACTATAAGATAGCAAGTTTAAGAAACTAGGGAAGTTTAAAATGTGGTGCTTGGGCAATATAAAATTTTAAATAAATAACATCCTCTAGGTATATAAAACTATAAACTTTACAAGGTGATATAGTGGGTGTCTATGTGAATGCAACCAAACTAAAACACTACCATGTAGGAGATTAAGCAAAGGAAGTTAGAACTAATTAAGATGAGACATGTTATGTGTATTATGTATATAGTGTAATTTTGGGTACAATAGTTCAAAATGTATTTTGTAATACCATAGTTGCAAAAACATCAAATCATGAACATAAGCTAATGGGAAAAAATGGAGGTAAAAGTACGTGAAGCATTAAATTCAAAAAGTGGCATTAAATATTTATATAAAGTCCACAACTAGCAAAATGAATTACTAAAAAAATTATGTGCAAAGATAAGTATACTGTGAAGTAAATTAATAAGTTGATCCACATGCTACAAAGAAGGGAGAGTTGGTTGTGAAATTATGGTTAGGAGTGATAGAGGAGAAAATTGTATGCAAAAGTGAGTTGTGTGCAATAGCAAGGATGATGTTGTGAAACATAAGAGCCAAAAGCTAAGGTTTGGAAAAGTTATGCTAAGAAACAAATGGCATAGTTAAATTGAATAAAGTGAAGTGGTACGGTAAAAAAGTGTTGAAGAATGATGGATATCAATAAAATACAAAAGTGAAGATGAAGATATTGTGAAAATGAGGATAAAATGAATACTGACGGTGATCAAAATACAAATCCCAACTAAAAATGGAAAATCCAATACTAATCAATGTAGAATATAACGAACAACATAAGAACAAGAAGCACCCATGGAAGGAAATAGGGGTAGACATTATTGAGGCCTTGTTTAATGTCCTAGCATATTTCTTGTACACAAAGGATGTAAGAAAATATATACACTTAACCCTATTAGAGATAGACTGTGAGAAATTTAAAACATGGCTACGGATGGCAAGGGTCAATCAAAACAAGGGCACAATAGAATATCTACCAAAATATGAAAGGATTGAGAAGATAAAACTAGATACCTAGACAATTTTCTGAATTTTTATAAAAAATGAGCATGGGTGAAACTTATTGAATTGTATTCATGTAGATTTCATGTATTTGGACCAACCTTGCCAATTTACTAAATATAAAATCAAGGTGGTGATTGGACTATTCAATAAAGGAGAACTCCCAACTAAGGAGAAGGTGATGGATTTAACTAGCATAACCCTTGATGTTTGTAACTTATTAGTTGAAGACATCACAAAGCATGTTGTGCAGTATGCCATTATAGAAATTGTACACAATATCTACTACACAAATACAAAAATTCAATGACTAACAATACTATTATTGTCACATATAAAATTATTGTCAATACAAAGGATTTTTTTCTATGTGAGTTGTTATGGGAGCAACTACTAGAGAACCTAGAGCAAACAAAACAAAAGAACTACTAGTTTAGGTATGGCTCCCTTATCATTTTCCTTTATTTTTATTTCATATGGTAATTATCAACATATGGGATCGTGTATAGTCAACAAAGAGAACAATAGCCTCCCAATTTAACACACATGAAATTTTTTAAACAAGCAACATAGCTTAGAGAGGTGTGTGGGTATTTTTTCAACTTTCAAATGGAAATGAAAAAAAAAGATCGCATATCCTTAGAGATAGTGTGGAAATTGTAGAAAGAGATAACAATAACATTGCACATATTGACACTACACAAGAAAAGGATGAAAAATAAAGCATAGTGAGAAAGAGAAAGAGATAGTGAGAAAGAGAAAGAGAAAGAGAAAGAGACCTCATATAAAGGAGAAGAAATGAAGATAGATAAAGTGAAAATTGTAATGGTTGAATCTAGTATAGAATAATATCCAGCCAAATTCTCATACTTCAACCAATGTATCCACCTTTAGACCCATTGGTGAAAATTAAAGTGTTCTTAGCCCAATAGAAGCAATTGAAATATATGGTAACTCTATTTTTAATTTTATTTACATCATCATCTTCTAGACCACAAGTAGATATAACAAGACTCTCCCCTATACAACAATTTCAAATAGGATATATCATGCACAACATTGCAAGGAAGAAATTGTGATTTTTTTATTATTTAGATATTGAGTCTATAGAAAATCATTGGGAGAAGTCAAAACATAGCACATAAGCACAGATACGTTGATACCTTTGGATTAATAATAAGAGTTGGTAATAAGTGGGATTCTAGGAAAATTCCAAAGAAATGAAATGCAAAAGGAAAATATCAAGGAAAATGTTTTGGTAGAATATGAGAAAACAATTGGAAGAGATAACAAAGGAAGTGCACCACCACACAAAAAAAGTTAGATATGTATGTTAATAACATGCAAGGAACCTACAACAATGTCAACACACTATACTATTTTTTCTTAGGAAGGCTTGCATCCACTAAAGCACTAAAATTTCAATTAGAAAATCTTGAAAATTAAATTATGTAATCCTCGACCTCTTATGATACAATGGACTTAAATGGCAATCTCAAGGTACAAATTGAAAATTTACACAATCAATACCAACAAATAAAGGATTAGATGAAAATTTTGAGAGCCCAAATGAAATAATTAAGGAAAGTGGTCAAATTATGGTTGGCACACCTAAATAAACTCTTTGGTGAATGCAAAAGAGATGTGAGACTCACTTTAGTTTTGAAACTTTCAAACTATCACCACAATTGAATCCACATTAACTAAATTCAATGGGCATATCCATCTATTACAAAAGACTACTCTCTAATGGGATAATTACACTTAACTCAACGACATCTACAAGAACATCATGTCATAAGAAAGAGAAATTTTGTAAAGATTTTGACAATGAAAACACATTGTTTGAAGAATTTTGACACAAGTCATCATTTTGAGGATTGGCGAATAGAGCCAACATGTCTTGAGGCAAGACATAAGTTTAGTTATGGGATGATGTTGGTAGGATAGAGTTGTAACACTTCCATTAGGTTGAAAACTTGAAGGGATAGCTTGGGTAAAAGCAAGATAAGGAGTACAGATGTAGAGGGAGTGTCACAAGTAGGAAAGATTCCAACAAGAATGAGCACCCATTTAGGATTAGGCTCCAAACTCCTACCCATATGAATAGAGTACCCATTGTGGTTTTTAAAATGAGTACCCAGTTTAAGTAAAAACAAATACTTGTTTTAAAATAGGTACGTGATTTAAAATGAAATGGCTAACTTTTCTATTTACATCATATACCCATTCTTTTTTTAAATGAGTATGTGTTCTGGAGTAAGGCCATATTTCATAAATTTTGAAATTTGAAACCTGTGGTTTTACTTTTTCTTTAGGCTTGGAAATCCAACCCTTAGCCTTGGACCTACAAGTACAATACCATGAAAACAACATGAGAAAATTGACTTTACTAATATGGTTGATGGCTTTAAAAAAACAAATTGACAAAATTAATACCCATTATAAATGATGGTCTAGTTTTCAAATATATGATTTTTTTATTATTAGACATATTTTTCTATTTATTAATTCTTTTTTGAGGAAAGTGGTTCATAAACTTGAAATGATAGATATTAGTATTTTATTAATATTATTATTTTTAAACTTTTTTGAAAATAATTATGTGACTAATTTAGACATCATTCTCTACACAATGGAAAAATAACAATCAGTTTATAATTAGTTTAGCTCAAATTAGATTGGCCATACACAAGGCCTTTCAAAATAAACAAATGGCACCAATAAAAAAATGTTTTAAAAAATTAAAAATAAATATCTTGACCAAAATTCACCATAATACACGTATTTCCCCAATATGAATTAGACAAATACTTTTATTTAAGTCAAACTATGTTGGTTGTACACATGCATGTTTTAGTTCAAAACATACAACTTCTAAAAAGTTATTTTGTACATCCTATAAAAAACTAACTTTTATCATAAGTTTTAGAATAAATAAACATATTTAGAAACTAGACACATAATCCTACATTTCATAATTTTGGACCATGTTAAGATTCCATGTGTAAGCGCTTCAAATTTTTACTTCAACTATGACAAAATTTGATTTTTTTTTAAAAAGACTTCCACCTTTTGGCCAAAAAATGGACCCAAATTATTGGACTTACCCACCTAGTGGAGGCCAATGGTGAAAACCAATAAGGGTGCCAAATGCTAGAAATGCAAAGGAACACACCTTGGAAGCAAGCTTTATACGCATAAAATCACCACAAGGCAAGTGTAGTGCATACAACTGACCTATGGCAAGATCAAAGAGGCACACCAAAGAAGAGGGACATGTTCCTATATATAAAAAGAGAGAAACAAGAGAGAATAGAAAGAATATGATATAGGAAGGATATGAGAGAGTATATAGAAGGCATATGAGTGAGAAATATGTATATTGGTGATTGTTTGTTGCTAAGATAAATGATGAATATATGATAATCTATAATATTTGTTGTATAAGGTGGATATATATATGTTTATATTTTAATTTATTTATTTTGTACTTCACCACACTACTATGTATTTCATCGCACAAGTTCTTAACCTCATTTTAAGCTCCATAAAGTTACAACCAAGTTGGAAGACTTCATAATATTCCCTTTGGCAATGGAAGAGACCTTTAAGAGAGTTGACTTCATCCTCAAAGTAGGATTGTAATTCCAAAAAATCTTCATCTCAACTCATTGATACCCTAATCTCCACCTTTCAACTATTCTTTATTAAAGTCTTAATATGTTGACCCTTTGGATGAGGCTACCTCTTTGCTCACTACATAGTTCTTTAAATATATTACATATTTCTAGCCTTCATTTTCAATTTACAAAAAAATATTTTTCCAATTTTGGTTGGCTTTGGCTACTATTAACTATCCTTAACCCAATAATGCAGCATAGGCCTTCTTTAAAGAGATGAATACAAAATTCAAGATAAAGATTGGGTTCCAATCATAACCTTTTGTGTCATGAAGACTCTCGTTACCTTTATAATATATTGATCTAATCCTACCAACTAGAAGGTTGGTGACCAAATTGTGAATTTCTTGAGACTTCTCCAATTTTTCTCTAAAAGGAGGTTTATGCTAGAATCGCCATCAATAACGGTATTGGTAAGTTTACTCCCTAACATCTCCACTTGAATGACTACAAGTGAACAAGCTAAGTTCATTATAAAAAGCATAGGATCAATTACTTGATCACTTGAGATAGGGGGTTCCACTAAAGATTTTTTTGTTGTCTTCATGTGATCTCCCTTATCTAACATTGTACACTTCCTGTCATGGCTAGATAGCTGGTACATTAATAGTTATAGCCTATTTTAGTTCTAGAATACCATGTAATAAATGTATCACCTTTGTGGCTTGCAATACTCACTTAGCATATTAGCCTTCTTAGAACTCAATTTTCTCATCATTGTATCCATATGTGATTGCCACCACTCTTCAAGCATTTATCTCCCAACTTATGATCTTGCTTTGGCCAACCTTTTCTTCTCTATGGGTGCATTTGGGTACTCATCTCTTTTTTTTGGGATCTAGTAATTGCATTTACTTTGTTCTCACCAATTATGCACATCATATTAACATTGGCTTGTTTTGGACAATTTCAATGTTAGGAATATTGCATCATAGGATGCATAAGATAATAGTTTAGTAGGTTGGTTATGAGTGTTGGGAATATCACATCATTCTTGTAGATTATTTGTTATTCGATTGTGATTATTTGTTTGTGTGTATTATGAGATGTTAAAACAACTCATATAGTTGTTATAGGTAGTTTCCTATAATATAGGATATGTAAATCTTATATATATGCAAATGTAGTGAAGTAATATGAAGAATGCAAGCGTATTATGTGTAGAAAATTTTATGTAGAGCTTCTATAAACTCTCCACAAATCTCTGCCCATATTTCTAATATGGTATCAGAGCAAGGTTGAAAGAGATATGGCAGAATAAAATACAATGGTATTCATAGGAGACTCAAAATTAGGGAAACATGGTAGATAGAATACTGTGTTTCCTTTAGGGTGCAGGACCCTCTCAGTGTGTATTCATCTGATCTTTTATCAGAGCCGATCAAAGGAGAAATTGTGCCTCAATTTCTCTAAAAAACATGACTATGTGATAGTTTCTAAAAGTTGTGATACCTTGTCCCATGAAAGGAGTTTATATATTCCATGTTTGAAATATCAACAAAGTTGTTGCAGATCGCAGTAGGATTCATCGTAGAATTCTACACACTACAATTCGCCATATACAATAGACAATGTCGTCTTGTTCTGAAAATATGAATATGTGTTGTTGGTCGTGAAGGACTGGCATTGTGGCTGGATTTCTACAACTAGTCGTGCTCATCTCAATGACCCTATAATAAGTCTTTGATATTCTCTATTGTGACTCTTTAAGTCATGAGATGATGAGTATTAAGGAGCAGATAAAAACATAGCTAACAACAAAATGAATAAATAGGAAACAAACACATACAACAAAACAACATAACACGAGTTTTAACGTGGTTCACCATAAATGGCTACATCCACCAAGAAAGCAAGGAACAACTCTTATTAATCTCCAATGATACAATGCAACAATACATAGACTATACACATATATTTATTCACTCATATTCAGCTATGAATTGAAGAGTTGGGAGGAGATGAAGGGTCGAATGACCGTTGGGCTTCACATCCCAACAATCTCCCCCGTGAAGTCCAACCGGTACAGCCATGCATTGCATGACATCCCCTGCATTTCCCCTTCGAATTCACACTACAACCAAGCCCATCGAAGATTTGAGTTTTTTCAATGATTGCTCATGAACACAACGAATCAATCTTCTCCATGCCAAATCGGAGTTGACAATTTGTTGCATCTAGTCTTGCGCCATCAACTGCTCCCTCTTCATGCACTCGAATTTGAAGGGATCCAATTCCTCTTCCCACTTCAGGAATGTTTCTAGCACAAACATCTTGATGCACTCAGTGCGCAACATGTCAAACACATGACCGGGGTTCCCAACAACAACATGAACACCACTCATGAGAATTCATTGATCCTCCCTAACACTTGTTCCACCCACAAAGGCATGAACTTCGACCTGCAAATAATCACCAAGAACCCGCATAACCTTTTCTATTTGCTGGGAAAACTTTCGTATGGGAGCCAAAACCAAAACCTGGCAAAACTACACTCCATCATTCTCGGCTGCATCAGCCCTGGCAAGATCAACTGTTGCAGTTTCATCACCATTCCTGTACCCTCAATTATCTGTCATCTCAGACAAAACAGGATTATGTGCTTCCACCAATTCCACTTCTTGGCAAGGTACCTCTTGAACTTCTGCAACAGGGTCAACCATCATGACACTCTTCTCAGAGCAATTCTCATCCCCAACTTCTTGATTCTGCAATTCTGCTTCAATAGATGGCATATCTTCATCCATTAGAGTGGCTTCTACAACAGATTGTGCAACCAAGGGAGTTTCATCTATTTCTATCAACGAAATTCCACATTCAACAATAGCAACAGTTGTTTCTTCACGAGGCACCACTTGTGCTTTTAATTTCTTATTTGTGGAATTGAAATCATAATTTCTCACCCTAAGTTTCATGGAATTCCTCACTTCTTCTCGCTCCTTTGGAAGATCAAACGTGACCCTCTTGTTACCTTTCATTGATTTCAGCTTCGGAGATTGATTCCTTTTGTGCAAATTCTCAAGACCTTGCTTGCCCATGTGACCAAGCCTCTTGAACCAAGGCTTTGTGTCACTATCCACATTGCTATCGCAGCTCCCACCTCATTGTGACTCTCCAACACATATAAAGTGTTTAATGTGTTTCCTTCTACAATCACTCAGGCTCCTTTTGTCACCTTCCATCGACTTAGTTCAAAAGTGACTCCACATCCTTGAGAACTCAATTGCCCAACTGAAATTGAATTATGTTTCAGTTGAGGGACATACCTGACATCCCTTAACAACCAACTATTTCCATTTGATAGTTTCAACAAAACATCTCTTATGCCAACAATATCAAGAGATTTATCATCTGCAAGGACTTTACCAAAAACACCGTTTTGAAAGGTTTTGAAAAAATTCCCTACATGAAGTAACATGAAACGAAGCTCCCGTAACATTTGCTTCAATTTCTTGTTCGATTAAAATAAGTACACTATCTTCCATATTTGCTCCTTGGCTCTAACCGAGCTCTGATATCAATTGATGAGTATTAAGGAGCAGATAAAAACATAGCTAACAGCAAAATGAATAAACAAAAAACAAACACATACAGCAAAACAACATAACATGAGTTTTAACGTGGTTCACCATAAATGGTTACATCCACCAGAAAAGTAGGGAACAACTCTTATTAATCTCCAATCATACAATGCAACAATACATAGACTATACACATATATTTATTCACTCATATTCAACTATGAACTGAAGAATTGGGAGGAGATGAAGGGTTGAATGACCGTTGGGCTTCACATCCCAACATGAGATATGTTTAGTTGATGCCATTGGTGGAGTTTCATTGGTATTTGCGTGGATGCATGAATATGGATCTGTCACATTGTTCTTAGTGCATGCAGTTCTATCAAATATCTGAGATCCATGATCATTTCAACTTGGTTGCATGCCAAGGCGAATGGATGGGATGGCGTAGGATATAAAGGAGCTTGGTTTGAAGGAATTGTCATTAGATTTGGCACTGGTGATGGTGGAAGTGTGCGGATTACATTGCAGCGTCCTTTCTTAGTTCAATTTATTTGTCATGGTTTTTTTCTAAAAACCATTCAACATCGATTGCCCGTGAGCCTTCATCAAATATATCTATATAATCATCTGAGAGTGATTTGCAAAGGAAATCAGATTTATTTGTGCTTATGCTGATAGCGGCTTCTTTCTTTAGGTTTACATGCACAACCAATAAAGGAGGCATTTTTTATGTTTTATTTTGACTCCAGAACAAGAGCAATAATCTTATTGTAGACGTGTCTCTTTTTTTTTGACAAATATCATAGTCTTCGACGCAGTGGTCTCGAGTGTTTCTCTGGTAGTGGTTGATCATATTTCCCAAAACTTTTGATAGCTTCATAATGTTTTCTACTGGTATGCCTGAAGTGAAAGAGTTGAGTTATTTAAATTAGTTGTTTTGTGTTATTTTAATTAGGTGTCTTACTAGTTCTTATAGAAATATTTTGTGTCAAGTCAAAGTCAAGTTGTGCCATTCTAGAATAGGATCCATTTTTTAGAGTTAGTAATTTTCATGTCATCAAAATTATGTGTGAATGTAAAACTGTTAATTGGAGTGCATGATCTGGTACCCGACACTCATTGTAAGAAGTTCACATCAAGGGGGGAGAGGATATATTCTTTCCTCACAATTGATAAAATGAACCTCAAAAGCCAAATTTGCTAAGTAGCAAATCAACTAGAGGATGGAGGAACTAGAGGCTAGAGGACATTCAACGACCTCTTGTCAGTCTCTAGCGAGGGGGTTGCAAAATTGCATTAGTGACAAAATTATATGTGCCAAAATGACTAAAGCTAAGATCGATTTCCACAGTGCAAATCATCTCATATCATTTGTGATTAGAGTGGCAATGATCTACAATGGCGGTTGCATACACGACAACAAGGACTTGGTTCACAAGCTTTATAAGTTGTGGTCGAATGTGTATGCCCCCAATCACATTTCTTGGTTGTTAGTGAACGGATGTGTTTTTCCCCATTCATCAAGGTGGTGAAGTGATTAAACATGTTTGTCCCCAGTCACAAGTGTTGAGTAATTATGATTGGATGTGTGTCCCCAATCATAATTATTGTGAGCAGATATGTGTGTCCCTATTCATAACATTGATGTTGGATAGATGTGTTTGTCCCTATCCAAACTTGTTGTAAGACCTTGGATAGATGTGTTAGTCCCTATCCTTGGTTCCATGGGTAGATGTGTTTGTCCCTATCCTTGGATGAAAGTACAGTAAGCATGGTGAGGCTAGTTCTATCGTTGCTTATCATGAGTAGATGTGTATGTCCCTACTCATACTTCATGATGAGCTACTAAATGTGGGTTGGTCCACTATCCCCATTTGGAGAATGATACAATATGGGGGGTGTATTAGGAATATTGCATCATAGGATGCATAAGATAATAGTTTAGTAGGTCAGTTGTGAGTGTTGGGAATATCACATCATTCTCGTAGATTATTTGTTATTTGGTTGTGATTATTTGTTTGTGTATTATGAGTTGTTAAAACAACCCGTATCTTTAGCAAGTTGTTATAGGTAGTTTCCTATAATATAGGATATGTAAATCCTATATGTATGCAAATGTATTGAACAAAATAATATGAAGAATGCAAGTGTATTATGTGTAGAAAATTTTATGTAGAGCTTCTATAAACTCTCCTCAAATCTCTGCCCATATTTCTAATATTCAATCAAAGTGATCTCCACGTCCACGCCATTGGCAAAGAAGTCTAGGAGTACTTTTATTGGTAGAGCAATCTCTTGTGAAATGGCTCCATTTATTACATTTCTTGCATTATATCATTGGTCGGCCCTAGCCAATCATATTAGACATATCTTTTGCTTCCACCCATATTATGACATCTATTATATCATTGACTTTGGTATCCACGAAGTGATGCATTGTAGATGCACTAGGAGATACATCGTTATTCTTTTGTTGCTTCACTAAAGTGATGCTAATGGATGTCCTTCAGTGAAGAGTACCTAGTCACTCTTATACTTAAATTTGTATAGGTAATCCTTAACTAAATTACTTAATGACTTGATAAATTTCACAAAAAATCCTCTTTGGGCAATGACTTTAATATGACCTACTTTACAATTTATACACCAAAGCTCTCTTCCTTCTCTTGTGTGTACTTTAGCTCTTTTAGTATCATCATCATGTCCCTTTGAAAAGTATTAACCAATCCTGCTTTGTTATCACTTGAGTAAAAATCATCTTCACTCAAGAAGAAGTATGTCTTATTTTCACTTTCTATGCACATTGCAAACCAACCCTGCTTTGTTATCACTTGAGTAAAAATCATCTTCACTCAAGAAGTATGTCTTATTTTCACTTTCTATGCACATTGCAAACCAATCCTACTTTATTATCACTTGAGTAAAAATCATCTTCACTCAAGAAGTATGTCTTATTTTCACTTTCTAAGCACATTGCAAGGTTATATACACTCTCATAAGATGAGGGTGGAACTACCTTCATCTTCCTTTGCAGTGAAGGTATCAACCCTTCAATGAATCACTTCTTGTAATGTCCTTAGCTAATTTTGGTGTAAATTTTCAAATTGTTGCCTTGGACATTTCGTCAAACACTTTTCGTGCAACCTCTTAACTGCTATTTGTGGCTCATTTTTGTATTCTTAAAGCATAAGGTGAAATCATGAACATAAATTACAATCTACTAATGACAGATAAATGCCAATGCAAGTATTTACTGTTTTCAATTCAATATGATGACTAAAATGCATCTATAGCAAATGGGCATTTATAAAAACAGTTAGCATGCAATTTCAATATCTCCACTCTTGTATTATCTGATGCAAGTCTCAACACAATGCTGATCACCAATTATGATAACTACTATTCATCTTTCAAGGAGACATCTTACAAGATATTGCCACTCAGATTACAATGCAATGTATGGCAGTAAATAACATGAATATGCAATTACAAGACTGTTGTAAGTGATAATGAGACAATGTTCATAGGGTGCAAACACCAATGCTGGATAATACAGTCAGTTCCCTTGTATCCACGATTCCCTTCAGCATCGAAATATATATACTGAGCGTGTCCTCCAAGACTTCCCGTCTCATCCACTTACCACGATTTGCCTCTATCTGGATATGATTTGTATTTAATATATGTTGCTGGAAACCTTCCCTTACTCCAATCGATCCTTGCCAAGTGCCAGAGACCTCCAAATGTTTGTGTTGAAAAAGTCAGACAATTCCCGATTAAGCTAGCGGCAATCTCCTGATAAAATCGGCGCCCTTAATTTGAATCAAAACCTTCTTGGATCATAGGTGCGGCATATACGATTTTGTCTTCCTCTTTCCCGCCTCACCCCCCCCTCCCATCACCTCTTTGACTTGGCCCGATTTATCTTCTACCTGTAATGTCCCTTCCAGTTGTTGTGTCGCTCACGATTCTTGATTTTATTCACTTTATGACTATTCATTCGTAAAAATAGGTACCTATTGGTTAGATATGATAATATTATATGTATCTTTTAATATTTATTTCATTTGTTTATCTATCTTGGGTATTTATTTAAGAATTAGTGTTATTAGTAGGAATAGTCGTATTTGCCATTCATAGCACTTGGTTTGTATGAATACTATTATTATTCTCATAATAACAATATTAATGTCTGATAGGATAATTATAATATCATCAAGATGATTATAATTATAATATTATTTTATGTTTCTATTAATAATCATAGTCATTATATTTATAATTTTATAGTGGATAATAATATTATTATTTTATTAGTTGTTTTATACATATTATATAATAATATTATATTTTATCTCTGACTATTATAATTATAATATTATCAATGATAATTATAATCATAATGATATTTTAAATTGTATTTCTTTATATTTGACTATTATAATAATGATATTATAAATTACTTTCTTCTATATCTATATTGTTAACATGTTATTGTATATCTAAAAATATAAATATATTGAGTGTATACTTATTTCAGATGCCCCTTTGTGATGGGAACATCACACTTCTTCAATGCAGCGATTGGTTCTTTCTCAAGGATACATAGTAAGAAATACATTCTCATGTTTACCATGTTGGGTATTCTAGATTTATATGACAATCTTGTTGTCATCCCTCAATAGTTTAGACTTTCTTTAATTCCTTCTTGAATTTGTCCCTTGTAGGTTTCTCAAGGTCTAAAATATCAATATACTAGTCAATCACCACTCCTTGAAGTGTTGCTAGAGAGCATCTCAATCAATGTCATTGGTATGTTTGTCTATTGGCAATTCATATGGTGATGCACAACCTATAATGGCAAACAAGATCTTTAGATTCATCTCCAATAAACATTGCCAAATTTTGTTTCTCATGAGATGGAGTAGGTGGAAAACCCATGGAGTTTCTCTAAGGTTACTCTTCAAATATAATCCTACTATAGGTCTATGTTGGACATTCCTCACCACTATCAGACACATCCCTACACTCGACCCCACCTTCAACAATGAAGCATACTCTATTCTAGTCAGCTTCTAGTTCCCCCTCGATATTGCCCCCTCCCCCTCTATTGGTTCAATGTGTTTTGGCATTATTAGTTGTGGATCTTCAATTAGTAGTTCTTCTATCCTGCATATATTTATTTCATAAGTAGCTTGTTCCTCTCCCATGAAGATTTCAATGTTCAACTCTATTTAAAAGTTGGGAATTTCCTCTAAAGGAAAGGGCTTTGTTAGTGTCTTCTATGGAGTTTGTAGACTACATCAAACGTGCTAACCTTACTTGGTCTATAAGACACTTCCTTTGGAAAGGACAATTGTCATGCATCTCTACCCATTTAGCACTTGTAGGTGGCATGTGTTGTTCCAATGCTACCTAAACCCTTAGTTTCAACTCCAACTCCATCTCCACATGCCTCAACATCAACTTCCACCAACATCTCATACTCATGTCCTTGACCTCGAATGGGACACAACCTCTCACTACCCTTGTCTTCTCTCTTCTTGTTCCAATAATCAAATAGACCATTGAATAGATTGCTCCGCCCCCTCATCAATTTGTCTCATTTTCATGCCTTTGTTCGGAACCAACAACATTTAATTTCTTGAGGATCAATGCCAATCCTCTAATCTTCCTTCTTTCTCATAGAAACCCTTTTCTTCATAACATTGTAGGATTTATTATTGTTGAACTTCAGTCTCTTTTGGCCTAAAGATCTTGCAATATGGTACAACGTCAAGCTAGGAGTTAGGGTAGGCAATCGAGCAATGTGTTAATGTCTTCAATTACCACCAAATTTATTCCAAATTGTGTCTTGCAACACTTAATTCCTTTCAATCTTCTTTGTGAGCATGCTCTTGCATAGAGAGACCCCACAAATATCTTAAGTCCCTTGTGAGATCATTCTCAGATTCCTAGTTTGTACCCACTACTTTGTCAATCAGCTGACCTATTTTTTTTTGCCATCATGCTAATGCCTTCATCAATGGTATTGACTAATGCGTCCTTTAACCCACTATTTGTTGACCCTGATTTTACTAAGGCACTAGCAATAGAATGTTGTTACTAGTTCTACAATACGAGAATGCAGCAATACAATTAATAACAGTAATAATAATGAACACAACAAATACCATTTAATTAGATGTTCTCATATAGGTTGGATATTTATAATTGTTTGGTATAAAGAGGCTCAAATACCTTCCCTAACATAGACTTGCTTTTCAAATGATAATATGTACTGTTAACCATCAACAACCAACACGAGAAGTTACATCACTACCTAATGCTGGCAAAACATAACAGCTTGGCTACAACAAAAAAATATTAAATCAACAGTCAATAGTATTGAGCAGTATGTTGGTTGTGATATTAGTGCCACATGGGGCACACAAGCGTGAATAGACTCCTACATTTGTTGAGACAGCAAATACTCATAGACCCACACAAAGCAGAGTATCACAAAAGTGTCATGTTGTCATGCAAGCTTAAGGAATCCAAGTAGGATCCAGCCACACATCAGGCCAACAGGTGGACAAAATACTCTTTTGTCAGTTATGTCAAACTCCCCTGAATGGTCAGAAGTTTATACAAAAGTTGAGCTGAAGGACTAAACGCCTTCACTATGATCTATATATGATATATTTCTCTAGAAAAGTAGTAAAATAAAAACATATTATACTCTACCAGAGAAGATTTACCCAATGGCCTGCAAATACTATTTCCTGCAAAAATTGCATTAACCTATTTTAAGACATTTTGAAATGACAGTTTTGTTTTCCTTCTCCTCAAATCCCCACAAATTAGGTTCATCCTGATACATGGGAAATATTTTCAGACTACACATGAAGTCCATGACCAAAAATGATAGACATCCAGATTAGGATCAGGTGGTGCATAGTCAGTATGGTTGCTGTAGCATCTAAACTGTAATGTGGATCTAAATCATTTTCATTTGTGAGAGAAAATGCTAAAGAACATAGTAATTAATAAAGCCGCCACTGGGTTCGAAGAGATGAATTCACTTTAATTCTACAACCTGCCCTATTGTCTTTTAAATCTTCAAATCCCATATAAACTACATGTCACTTGCACATGGGTATCAGACTGAAAGGAAATATATCTTAGAGGTGGGAAAACAAATCCCAACAACCATTGACTGACTCATTGACATCTCATTTCATACTAGCATACACCCATCTAAGCATGGATCAGTTATGTGCCGATGGGTGTCCAAAAGTCCCAAGGTGGATTTCCTATGTTCTTTCATTTGTGGTTTGATTACCACCTCCAGTCTATTGGATACCTCTCTGCACATAACAGATCCATGTTGAGGATTGAATGTGCTACTTTCATGGAAAATTTTGTTTAAATTTTTATTATAAGAGTTACATATCTATAAAAATGTTGACCTTCAATATTTCCATGCATCCACCCACCTCCCTGCACACACCCCAAATATCCAAGTTTAAGTGGGGGGTAAAATATGTGTGCACAAAATCTATCTATTCTTTGTTATCCATTTTTATGGAAAAATTCTTGCACAGCACTTACTTCAAGGTTTTTAGATGCTTTGTATCACATGCTGAAACCTGTAGTAGCACAAGAAAGAAATCTTATTATGAAGACCAGTAGTTGACTGAACAATTACACATTCTGATAAAAAATAATTTGGTCATACAAAGATAATTATGGTTTAATAATAATACAAGCAGTTCATGTAGTATCTTATCTGTAAAGAGCAATTCTTTAGAGTGAAGGTGAACACAGTACAAGAATCCTAAAAGTAGACGTCACTAGCAGGATGACTTCGGGGTTCAGCATTGAGAAACAGCCCATTTTGTTTGAAAAGTGCTTCAAGCTGAAGGAAGGTCAGAAATAGCTTGACTGACTTTGAAGAAGTTGGAAATATGCCAAGATTTTGGCTGCAAGAGACCTCGTTGCAGGAGTTCCTTTCTGGGCAAGGTCGATGAGTGGCATTTGGGCTTGATTCCCATATTCTAATCTGTAGCTTTCATTTCTGAAAATTCTTTCTAGGATCCATACAGCTTTCTCTTGAGCTCCTGCACTTCCAACAGTAAGCAGCCTTAAAATAGGTCTAATGCCATGTGCCCCTGCAATAGCACAGACACCCTTTTCCCAAATCTCATCACAAAGTAAAGTAGACAAGGCATCCAGTGCTGCTTCATCTGCTTGCCTATCTTTGTCGTCCAACACCTGTACAAGTGGAACAAGTGCTCCAGCCTCAACCAGACAAAATGAAGTTTTCACCGAACAACAACCACCATGGACTTCACAAATCAGTTTAAAAGATGGAGAAATACAGAACCAACTACGCTTTTTGGATACTGGAGTAGTCAATGATAGTGAATTTTGAGAAAGTTGTGCTAGTGAGGTTGATGCTCTGGATTTGGCAATTGGAGGCCCACAAAGAAGTAATTGCACAAGCAATGGTATTGCATCATGCTCCACAGTTAGGTGCTGTAATCTTTTATCTGAAGGAATCGTGAATCGAATCAAGGCTCCTGCAGCATTCTCCACCAAATGATTCCGTGCAGACCGAACTGTAGTTTCAGTGTTATTTATGTGAAGTAAACTAACTATTACTTGCAGAGCATTGGCTTGTAAGAGAATTTCTGTAATTATGCTATCATTTATCGGGAAATTGCTGATAATACCCACAACAGCAGCCTTTTCATCCTCTCTAAGTGATACCGAAAGAAGTTTTACCAAAGCAACAATATAAGTTTTCCCAAGTTGATCTGCTAACTCTCTTCCTGATCCATCTTGAGACAGGGAGTAAAGTAACTCTAAAGCACTTATTCGGAGTTCTTTGTCTTTAGCATGAAAAAACGGTAAGAGGAGCTGTATTGCACCACTTTCTCTCATTTTAAATCTAACCTGAGAAGCCATTCGAGGGCATGCCATGCCATTAAGAGCTTGAAGCAGGTGACCCTGAATAACAGGCCCAACAAGGTTCAAAAGTGAGAGTAACTGACAAATTATATCATCATTTTCCAGAATGCCATCCGATAAGTCACATTTCCATTCATGACCACTGTTGGCAACAGCTAAATTTGCCAGTATTGCTGCTGCTGGCTCTTTCAAACTAACCAGAACCGAGGTAACAGAAAATAAAAGCTGGAGAAGAGAAGGTATGATTCCAGCATTGATCATATATTCTGTGTTCTGGGAAAGAGTAGATAAATTCTGCAAAGCTTTCAATGCAGCTAACTTTGCTTCAAGTTTCCCTGACATATACATTTTCACCAAAGGGGATATAGCACCTTCATGCCCCAAGGCAGCTTTACTTTGATCTGTGAGCTCCATTCTTGCCAATGCACTTGCCATGAGAATCTTCGTCATATCTGAACCTAGAGAGAAAGAACCATCAAGAACAAAAAGTAACAATAATGTAGCTAGTACTGCAATTCATTATTTAGCAAAAACAATTCATGCATGTCTGTGTAATCACACACACAGAGATAGATGAATGATAGATAAGTAGTTATTAAACTCCATTCAACTTGCAGCCAATAGATAACTTTTGTAGAAGGAAAGCAATACATTGTCTAACATTCACAAGCCATAAGTTACTTCCTTGTGGCAGATTTATGTCTAGATACCTGCTGAACAAGAAAATCTATATTTCTTTTCATGCATATGCTATAAGGCCACTGAATGAAATGGATATCTGCTATGTAATAAGTACAATCTTTACCATCCTCATTGCCAACTCTGGACAAAATTCATTGCAAAAATTGAAATAGACCTTGAACAAGCAAACCTACAACTGAACATGGTAGTCTGTCAAGATTCAAGTACAAGAAGCCTTAATGTCAACAGAGATAGATGTTCTAAAACAAGCATAAACAGAGATATACATGGGGTAAAGGCAAACAAGCAACAAATTATTCTGGAAAGTTTGAAAAACAATATAAGAGACGGAAGCACTTTTTTACTTGAAGTGATAAATTTGAAAAAGAAAGGAAAAAGGGAAACTACTAGGAAATAGTATCAATAGGCAGCTAATCATTACATATAGAAAATAACTGAAATATAATTGCAGAAAACATAGAGAAAACACATTACACAATATGTACATGGGGAAAACCCTTTCTGGTAAAAATCCCCACAAAAACACCATTTATTATTTGAAGAAACTTATAATACTGTTTGTATACACAACAAACATATCAAGAACCTAGATTTCACAGTATCTTCTTCCTCCCCTTCTTTCCACAATATTTCAGATACATATACAACGCATTAATATACCCCTCATGCAATCTTCCCTATAGCACATACAAATGTATTTACTACATATTCACTATATGAAATGCTTTATGATTGCCTACATTTAAAGCAATTTAAGGGGTTGGTGAATAGGTCACAACCTTTCACTATATAACCTTTTGGTTATACATTTAATTAATAAATAAATTATTTATTTATAAAGATAGACTTTATAAATTATCCCTTATTTTATTTTATAAGGATAAAACTTTATAAATTGGAGTTTTATAAATGTTATTCATGATTACTTTCATTAAATGCGATCCCCAAATAAACATTATGCTCTAACAGAGCCAGATTAGGCTGCACTAATCATTTTTACAGGTGATTTTGCCTTAACGGTTCAGTTTGAGAAATTATAATTTATAATATTCATTTGACCTGGTGGCTGTGTTTCATTAATTTAAAACAATTATACTATCAACTGCAATTATTTTATTATTTTATGTAATACCTACTCAACTTACCCAGATTAAACCTATTATATCCAACTTTTGCATTACAAGCACTAGGCAGACCTTTAAAATGTCCTAGAATACCTTAAGAGAAGCAAAACAATTTGCACTTGCACAATTGCAATGATTCATATTAGTCAACTATTGCAAATGCGTCTGGTCGGTTCTGGTTTGCTAAATTGTATTATGTGCAATTCACACCATACACTCATCCATATCCTTTACCTTGCAACATAATTTTTCATAAGATACCCAAGCAAATGTGTTACAAATGACTTATGTTCCTTACTCATGAAAAGGAATAAACAGATTTTTTGAGATTTTCAATGCAAATGCTCAACTTGCAATTAGACCTTCGCAGATATTTGCCCCTTTGACTTCCTTTATATAAGGATGTAATGATAGGTAATAAAAATATCCCTTATTCAAATAGCCACCAGAAAAAAAAAATTTACCACTTTCCAACTCAAAAAAGTTTGTTGAATTATTAGCAACGGAAGTCTCCATATCCGTGTGCACCTAATGTAGGACAGACCTCCACTGTCAGTGTGCTAAACAAAGCCATCCACTCTTGACACAAAACACATTTTCTACTTTGTTCCAGATCTTAACTATATAAGAAAGAAGTTTGCTGTGGATAGAATAGATTTTTCTCCTTATTGTCCCTTTAGATCCCTCATTCATGGAACCTGATTTCTCAGCTTATTTTAATAGGCACACATCACATCCATTCACTCCACATAAATTGACTTGTCTTATCACTGGAATAAGTGACATGGCCCTGAAATCAAGCAGCTGAGGTTGGTTTCTAGAGAACACAATACAGTTAGACATTCACTGTTTGAAAGGAGTAAGTTACATTCCAAATATCAATCTGATCTATACCAAATGGTAAGTAGGACAAGATGGGGAGGAAATAGTGTTAAGGCAGTAAATGGTCAGAGTACTTCCACAATGTAGTCAACATTATCCGTTGGCAGGGGGCGAGGTCAAATGAATATGCCACACATATGCCCTTCATCTGCTCCACTTCACAACTAAGCAAATACAAACTTACTTATATGTGAGTTTCTTTTTCTCGCCTAATATTTCCTCCAAAGGTGTTCAAAAATAATAATAATACATAAGTCATCATTGTCATTTTACAATGTTATAAATAAAGTTACTAGGACAAGTTAATAAAACATTTCATTAGGCCCATTTAAATAAAATAATAATAATACATAAGTCCATTTTACAATGTTATAAACAAAGTTACAAGTTAAAATATTATTATTGTATTATTTCCCTAACTTTATCCCTTAGCCTATAGGAAATAAGAAATAGGCTACAGGTATGCTAGATATTATAATTCTAAAAAGGGGACGACACAAATCACCTTACATTCAATGAAGGATCATTTGATCCCTAACATTGCAAAGAAGAAGATAGCAAAAGAGATGTATGACGCCTTGATCACTATGTATTAGAGTGTGAACATTTCCCACAAGATTCTGCTAAAAAACAAGCTTAGTGCCACACATGAGTAATGCAGACATAGTGGCCACTTACCTTACAAAGTCACTAAATGTAACAACCACCCCTGATTTTTTTTTTTGTTTGTTTGCTGAGTGTAATGTTGATTGCAGATATGTTCTTGTTTCAAATGTTTTCAACATAGCATAACATTCATAGGAAGCATTGCAAAGAAGGTAAATTAACCATGAAATTGCATTATCTTCACATTGAACCGTGACATATCATATTGGCAAATGATAACAAATGAAATCAGGCTTAATGAAGAATGTTTCAGACCTGATAACAGTCATATAAGGGCAGCAAATTGGCATTCAAACTTGCACCATAAGATAGCTACAATAGAAGATAACCAACCACCACAATCTCACACCACAGAACAGATGCACAAACCTCAAGATGAGCAGATTTCAGGCCTATACATCAGCAGACCTGCCTGTTCACTAACACCCAAATGGCATGGCTCCCTAGGAGGGATGATTTGCTCCTAAAAATCAATACTTCACCAAAAAATGCGAGTGAGTACTTCAAATGTGGCGCCCAGCTGTGAGGAATTCTTTGAAGCAATGCCCTGATAACAATGAATTTCAGACCTGATAACAGTCATATAAGGGCAGCAAATTGGCATTCAAACTTGCACCATAAGATAGCTACAATAGAAGATAACCAACCACCATAATCTCACACCACAGAACAGATGCACAAACCTCAAGATGAGCAGATTTCAGGCCTATACATCAGCAGACCTGCCTGTGCACTAACACCCAAATGGCATGGCTCCCTAGGAGGGGCGATTTGCTCCTAAAAATCAATACTTCACCAAAAAATGCGAGTGAGTACTTCAAATGCGGTGCCCAGCTGTGAGGAATTCTTTGAAGCAATGCCCAAAACGAAGTTTCAGTCACCAACGGAGCTACGAGCAAATTATCACTTCCAGCCACTATGAAAAAGTGAATTTCCAGAATTCTGAAAATGCATATCAGACCTCTAAAAACGAGTTTAAACACCTCCAAACACACACTGAAATGAAGCAATGCATCGATCACACCAAAACCTCTGATCCCACATCAAAATACAGAGAAAATCATCATTCTAAACCTCCAAAATGGTGAGAATCATAAAACTCTGTAAGTGCAAAGGTGATCCCTGAAGTAGAATCACTCCTTCCAGCTAGGGTGGATCTCTCACCACCAAAACCAGCAACCAAAGATGAGGGTTTTCGTCCTCAATTTACAGAAATAGAAATCTGGAAGCATTCCAGCAGCACCCAGTTATGTTTGCCAAAGTAGAGATGACCAAATGAGAGCCCAAGAGGTGATTATATAGAAGAGGAGAGGAAATTAGGGCAACCAAATTCGAATTCACTTTTCCCTCCAAGAAACCCCACGCCCCCTTCATGAGATTTTTAATTTATTTTTTAATTCCTTATGCCTCCCCCAAGTTTGGCATCCACTTTTGGAGGCATAACATTTGCTTTTTAAAAACGACTTAATTCACCTTTATCCTAGGCGTGAGACAAGGGATCCTTTTTATGAACACAAGACCCTCACTTAAGTTATAAAGTATCTTTATAACAAAACTTGAGTGATGGAAATAAAAATATTAATTTGATAACCACTAGAACTCATCAACGCATAAAACAAGAAATATCACACTGCTGGTTAAACAAAGGTCAAGACCAAGTACTAAAAATAACTCTTACTATAAATAGCAACTATTAAAAATAGTGTTGTACCCCAAATTAAAAATTTTGCTACACTTAGGCATTTTGTTAAAATGGTCAAAAGTCTTGTTAAAAATTGTCGAAAGGTCGGAAAATGAAAACTTGCATGTCATGCATGGTGCTCAAAATCTCAAAATTTTCAAAATCTAACGATCTGGGTCTGCTCAGAGCAACCTAGTCCACAAAACCCAGATCTCAGTTTTTTGGCCCTAAATTTTAGGAAATTTTCTAAAACTAGAAAGTTTTTAAAAATAGACTTTTTTCTAGGTTTTCCTGGGTTTCTTCTCAAACGGATGCTAGCAAAATTTTCTAAAAATAGAAAGTTTGGCTTCTAGGGCTCAAACTGATTTTGATTGGTTGAAAATACTTCCTAATCAGGCTGGTTCAATTAGAATCATCAAAAGATTAGTTTTGCCTTGGTGGGTCTATTCTTCTTTTTTAGAAGCTAAACAGGAGCTCTGAGGCCATCAATGGAGGTTGGTCAAACTGCCAGGTGTCGGATTCAAAGTCTCAAACACTGCACAGAAGATGAGAAATGATGAACATGCATGCAAAACGAGGAATGGAGAGAAGCTGGAAAATCTTGAAAATTGCAAAATTTTGACTGTCTAGAGAGTTCAAGCACCCCTTCCCAATCAAGGCACCTAGGATTCTTAGCCTTAGTCATTTCTCAGTCTCCGACTGCTGAGCACGAGGAACGATGAAGGAAAAGTTGAAAAGTTGAAATAAAAACTATCTCTGGCTCATAAAGGAAAGGCGCCCTTGGTAGCCAGGGGCACCTAGCTTTTCAAGGCACCAGTTGATGAAGTTAGGGTTTGTGCTACTAACATAATTTGTTCAAAATTCAGTAGGCTCCGTAGTGAATCCATTAGCACGGTCATCAGATCAATTAGCCAGCAAGAATTCGAGATTGAACGGAGAAGTCTTGGCAAAGTAGCAAACTGCAAATCATGAAAATATAAAAAAAAAACTATCTCTGGGAACTTTGGGTGCCCCAGGTAACTAGGGGCGCCCAGGGTTTTGGAGGCTCAAACTCAACAGTTAGGGTTTGCAAATATGCTTAGATTCTTCAGAATTTTGCCAGCTATCTGGTGTATATCTCAACCTGATTGTCAGATTCATCAGTCACCAACAACTGCAGAGCAAACAGAGGATAGAACTTGGAGGGTCAAAGTTGAGAAAATGAAAATCTTGTGAAAATGACTAAGTCTATGAGTGATGAGCGCCCCAACTAGCCAAGGGTGCCCAAGGATTTGAGAGCCTAAAAGTTGAAATTAGGGTTTGCAGTCTCTAGCAACTTTCCTTCAGTCCTGATCAAGCTATTCAACGGAATCATCACAGAGCTCATCGGATTTGTCAAACATCAGATATCACAGATTGAACGAAGGCAAAAACATGGGCAAAATTGAGAAATTCAAAAGAAAGTTAAACACAATAAAAAAAATCTAACTCTGGAGGAGTTGGGCACCCCAACTAATTAGGATCGCCCAAGCTTTTGACCCCCCAAATCAACTTTTCAGGCAATGCAACATCCAGAAGACCCCCCCTCAGAATTGATCAAGCTATCCAACGCATCTGACAGCCAATTCATTAGGTCAGTCTAGCTCCAAAAGAGCCCACTCAAAATTGATCAGGCTCCAACGCATCTGACAGCCAGTTCACCGGGTCAGTCTAGCTCCCGAAATTGCAAAGTCATCAAAAGATCATAAAACATGCAAAATTAAAGAACAATAGAAAAATGGCTAACATTGAGAGCCACGGACACCCCAAGTAGCTAGGGGCACCCATGATTTTGGAGGTTCAAAATCATTTTTTATCAAAAGCAACCTCTGGGATAATCTTGTTAGATTCAATCTAGCTTCGCGATGGATCAGTCGGCTAGTTCACGGGATCAATCTGGCATCCAGAAATCAAGATCAAATTGAGGGCATAAAATCAAGAAAAAATTGAAATTCCGGAAAAATGGCTAAGTCTACTAGCCAAGGACGTCCAAAGTTTCATGCCTTAGTAAATTTTCTAAATTTCATCATGCATCAGTAAAACAGTGTCTACATTCAACGAAGCTGCTCAAGATTGGCCTCAAAAAATTTAAAGTTGGAGATAAATCATTTTATTTATTCTCAAAACCTATTTAAGATGTCTTTGTCTTCCATTATTCACAAATTTTTGCAAGTGGCATCCAAGGCAAGAGAGGAGGAAACAAAGAATTTTCTTCATTTCAAGATTTGAAGGCTAAAACTTGGTGATTTTTCAGATTTCTTCATATTTTCTAGATCAGCTCACACAGGGGCTCGCTTTTTCATGCTTTGTTTCTCTAGAGCATCAATTTTGAGAAGGGGTCATCTTTTTCAAATTTCAGTAATCTAGGTCAGCTTGGTTCATGATTCTCTACAACTTTGGAAAGATTTTTCAACTTTCAAGAACCTGCTTTTTCCTCGCATGTCCAAGAAATCTTCAGTATTTTCAAAAACTAATCATCTAGATTCATCCAAAACGTGATTCTACACAAAAACCCAGCGCTCAGCTTTTTTCGAGAAAAGCCTAAAATTTTAGGGTTTCTGCTTTTTCAACCAGCCATCAACAATTTTTAAAAACGGACGATCTGGGTCTCTTTACAACGAGATTCTACACAAAACCCATATCTCAGATTATTTTTGAAAACTCTGCCCGTTTGAAGAAGAAAAATCAACAAGCTATTTTCAGCTTTTTGTGCAAAACTTGTCCGAGCATAGTCAAGTTTATAGTCAAACTTCAAGATTTTTAGCATGGAGTACTCTCCCATCAAATTCAAAACCAGGCAGCAGATGGGCGGGTTGTTTGCAGCCTCAGGCCGGACAATGTTGAGAAGTGTTTTTCAATACCACCATGGACAGAAGACATCATCATCTCAGTTGAAGAATGTGAAAAGGTGTGGTATGAGCAAAAGGACAAGTATTGGAAAAGAGTTGTACAATACGCTTCTATTGAAAAATTAGGAGAAGTGTCAAAAGTATAAAAGCTACAGAAGAAACAGAGGGATGTCAAAAGATGGTCAACACAAAGTAAAAAGGATATGTTGAAGCAAGATGATATATTTATAAAAAGTCATCACTCTAGTTGCAGAGCCGCCGAAATTAGCAGGATTTGATAAAACAACTGAAGATGTCAAAGATTTTCTAAATTCGATTGCAGAAGGCGAGGAAATCCTGGAAAAGCGGAATATTGCCTTAGATAGTATCAACACTCCTAACAAAGAGGCAATTTCCAGGTTTTTGGCGGATTTAGTTTCCCAAAATATCGATGGATGAGTTATCTTATCAGGACAACAAAGATCTCCAAAGATAGATTTAAAGCAACAGTTTTCTTTCTATTCTTGCCTCATGCTTATTATCTATTCTTTGTGAGAGAGAAAAGAATCAAGTTGTAATAGTTGGCACTTTCCCTTTTTTGTTTTGCTTTCATAGGTTGTTAGATGCTTATTTTGTTTTAGTTTTAGAAATAAAGCTTGCATGTTGGCAAGTCTTGGTTGTAAAAGAAAGGAGAATTTAGGGTTCCCTACTCCTCTGCTTGTGCATAAATAAGGGCAGCCTTGCCCATTTTTCTCAACGGTTATTGTGATAGCAAATTGTTGAGCCTATTTTTCCTGCAAGTTGTTGTTGTTCAGTTTCAGTTCACTTAATGTAAGAGCAAGCTTGTATGCCTACCTTTGCTGCAAGTTATTGTTCAATTCATGTGTCTTGTGTCAATGTATTCTGGTTGATTGCTGAGCTATAAGCCTGTTATTGCTACAATCCTGTTGTCCCAGAAGTGTAATCTTTGTTACTTGAAATTTGAGAAAATAAAATCTTATGCCTGCTTTGCTGCTTTAATCTACTATCTCAGATTACCGTTTTATATGTTATGCTTATATAATCTTTATTTCAGCTTGCATTGAAAGTAAAGTAGATGTGTGTTGGAAGAAAGTTTGTTTTAAGTATTTGTGTCAAAGAATCATTCCTTGTTCATTTCTAACTCTCAAACTCTTAGTTTACTTGAGTAGTTAGAAACGTCATTAGGGTAGACTTAGTCGTAGTTGAAATTCAAAAGAGAAAATCTCAGCTACGGCACTAGAGTTTTATAACCTTGTGCTTTTAGCTAAACAAAAATATTGGCAAATTAGTTTAGTTTACTTTCTTTAAGCAACATTAGCAAAGAGGGAGCTTCCCCTCCTAATTCAAAGAGCAGTTAATCTGTGCATAGCTGTCTATTTCTAATTCACATACTAGAGGTGTGAATTGAAACACTAACAAATAGTAAGTGTGCCCAAACACCAAACTGGCACAATCTGAGATCATTAAAACTTACTATAAATAGTAAGTGCTAAAATGGCCACTGCTATAAATAGTAACCCTTGCTAGAAAGCACCGAAAACCACCACAAAGCCCAACGCAGGCTCTAAGTCCCCTAACCAACTCCACTTAGCCTACGGGGAGCCTAGAATAGGCTAATGGAACTCCCAAACTGATTAGGTGCAAGAAGGGTACATTACACTAAACTTTAAGATCAACTTGCTACAATAGGGGTGAAGATGGATGACCATGAGTAGTGCCCATAGCTCTATCCTAGGACCCCTTTTCTCGTGGTGCCTATGAAAATATTGAGGATGATTTTATCTATGGGACCAAACTAGGTCTTTTTCAGTCAAAGTGGAAGAGAATCAAGAATTTCAGAAAAAGTGGTAAGAAAGGAAAACACAAGAAGGGTCAAAAGGGAAAGAATGAGGACAAACTCTTCTTAACAAGGGAAGAAAGACTTGATCCATACCAAGTGTTTCAAATTCCACAAGAATGGCCACTATTTTCTTAGTGTCTTGAGAAGAAGGGGAAGGACAAGTAGCAATAGCAATAGAAGCAGTTTGCAAGAAGTGTGTTAGTTTCAACAGTGGATGAGCTTTCATCCAAGCTTGAGACAACCTTCTCTATAGTGTCATGCCTATCCACTAACATTGTTTATCATACAAGGTGGGATGTGGATAGTGAAGCATCAAGACGCACGATGTAAGACCTCATGCATCTATGCCTCTTTTTGTTACTCGTGATATTTTGAATTTGATACTATATTGTACTTTTCAATGTTATTATTGTATTGCCATCAAGGTGTATAGGCCATGTATTTTAGATTTACGTATGTGGTTATGTATAGGCTAGGAATCATTTGATGTTTTGGTACTGACATCATACTTGCTGGTGATGTTCATGGGGATTGCCATCAAGGTGTATGGACCTTGTATCTAGTTATATATGTGTGAATATGGATATGTTGGATTCATGTGATGCTTTGGTATTGTTATCGTACTTGTGGATGATGTTCTTGTGGATTGCCATCGAGGTATATCGATTATTGTACCTAGTTTTATGTGTGGTTTGATACATGCTTGGGCTCTGTAGTGTTTTAGCTTCATTGTTTTCAACATGTGATTATGTATATTTTCATTGAGTTCAGCATTGTGATTATTTATTAGTTATTACACATCTATATATCTGAATCATGCTAATGTTGGATGATTTTCAATTAGATGTAGACCTTAATATTATCTTATTGGTGGATATATACAAATATTGTATTTGAGCTATTTCGTTGTAATGTCCCCCTCTCAATAGTGATCTTGGAGGTGACCGTTAGCCTATTTTTTGAGAACCATAGGCTACTCGGACGAGAAAATTAGGGTTTCCTTATCTGGCAGTGGTTGTTTAGCTTGTTCAGAAGTTTGCCCTTGGGTTTCTGAGGTTCTGACTGGGGATTCTTTCTGGGTTTTCTGAGAGCTTTGCAACGATGTGGCTGGCATGCTATTCTGAGCAACTTCTCGAATTTACTATTTTTAGTAAATTCTATTTCTGGCAGTGGCCCTGTTGGTATCAGTACTTTTGGCTTTCCTCTTCGGGCAGTCAGTTAGCAGTGTTGGATTTGGCCATTGTTTGCTTCATCTGGTGAGACAAGTCATTTTTAAATAATGTTATATTTTAATATTCACCTTGGCCTAGTGACATAACTTGATGTTGTGTTTAAAAAGTGGTCTTCATGGGTGGACGCCTCATCAGGAGGTAAGATTAATATTTCCAAAGTATAAATTGTGATTTACTTAAGTGGACGCCAACTTGGGGATAAAAGGATTATTTCATTTTTATTAAATAATTCCTTCATGAAAAAGGACGCCACTTTTGAGGAGGAATATGAGTCAACATGGAATTTGAATTTTGTTGACTCTTGGATTGGGCGCACTTCTCTAGAGGCTTCTAGAAGTCTTCTCAAAAGCTATATATGGAGAGGTTGTCTCTTGGGTTGATCATCTTATGTCTTCAGTATTGTTATGCTGCCGGAATGGTCTCAGACTTGCTTCGAGGGATGCATACCTCCTAGCTGGCCTAACTTCTAGCTTGAGAAATAGCTACTAGTTGAGGATTGGTTACAATAGAGTTGTTTTGCACTTTGTAATTGGTTTACTTGTATTTCAGTCCATTTTACAGTTGCTGGTTTGACTGTGGCTGAACTGAGTTTTGCTTAGATGTTTGTGAGTGATTTTAATTTGGTTGTGGGTAGTGAATGAATATTATTGGCAGGTTGGAGCGACCCTTTCCTCCAAGTTTCAGAATTTAATATTGAGTATTTATTTTTATAAGGCAAAATCGCCCCTCCTTGAAGGTCGAACCATGTTGGAGATGCATTGAATTCCGTGCAAATTAAATATGAGATATTTGGGGTGTCTTCTTGGTTTCATCTTGGGCACCTTGCATATTAGAAGCTTTTCCAATTCGTCTCATGAAGTTTTGGGTTTTGAGTGAGATAGTAGCTTTTGGTCGAATTTTTTGTGTTCCTGATTTGTATTTCAGTGCAGGTCTGTCATCAATCAGATTATTAAAATGAGGTCTATGAGCTGGGATTTGGGTTTGGGAAGTCAAGGAAATGATAGGAGAGTCTTCTATTTTATTGCAGCTTCATACACTGGATCTTATTAACAGGCAACTCTATATTATTGTAAGTTGAACAGTAGTACTGTCAGCATTCTTGAATTGATTACCATTTCCCACGATTGTGGAAGAGACTGGTCTCATCCAGTCTATAGCTCACGTTTCATTATTGCATCACCCGCTGAACAAGTGGAAGAGGCCGGCTTGCCACCTGTTGCTTTATGTAATTGCATTATCTCATCTTGTTGATCGGCTGAGCCGTCAACATGCTCCCGCTGAATAAGTGGTCGACTTGCATTTTACTTTCAGTATTGTACTTTCATCTCAGTCCTCCCGCTGAACAAGTGGTTGAGTGATTGTACTTCCTTTCTTTTACTATCAGCAAGCTCCAATTATGCTAACGATCCCCTTTCGTGTATGCTCTCAACCTTGCCCGCATTGGGATCTGGGTTGATCAGAGGAGAGGGTTACATTCAGTTGATTGAGTTTTCATAACATTAATGTGAATTGAATTGTGGAGAAATTGAAAAAATTGGCCCGGTATATTTCAGTGGTATCAGAGCCATGATTCTGCCAACTTGTGATTCAGTTGAGTTCAGTTACCGATGAGTGATAGAGCCCACAGATACTACACCAGAAGTCAGGCGGGAAATCCGCCATATCAGTTTTCGTGTACACCAGAGGCGGATACTTTTTCTGAGGCACTCAAAGAAACAGGGCAAACAGTTGACAGAGGTAAAGCAATTGCAGAGATGGCAGATAGCAACAAACAGCCCACGGATGAGAGAGATGATAGAATAGAGAAGAAGTTTGATGGGATGATTGACATGCTGGGCCGCTTACTTGCAAGAATGGATTAGTAAGCTGCAAATAATCCGCCCCACACTCGAAACAACTCTGTTAATGGGAACAATGGCAGTAGGAGAGACAGAACCATTGGACAGCATGAAGCCACATCTAGAGGATCAGCCTCTAGGCCTCTTTTTCCCACATTTACTCAAAGAGAAGAAACCCAAGTTGAAGCTGCAACAAATTTTGCAGATGACGCTAGACAGGCCTACTTGGAGTATGCCTTTTTCCCTCCTGATCTTAGGGAGTAGTGGTCTTTTGACTAGTTCATGAATCAAAGGAACCGGAGGAATGGTGGAAGAACTGACTACAGAGCTCCTATGGGTCCTAGAACGGATTACCAACAAGCTCTCGGAAAGGTGTCCTTGGCTCATTTCGATGGAAGTGATGCATGCACAGCTAGAGCATGGGTACAGAAACTGGATAATTACTTATCCTTGAGACCTATGGCGGAAGAGGACGCAATCAAATTTGCCACCCTACACTTGGAATGTAATGACCCCTTCTCAAACCTGATATTTCCAGTGACCGTTGGCCTTTTTCAGGAAACCCAAAGGCTAGTTGGAAGGTAAAATTAGGGTTTCCTATTTCTGGGGATGTCTTTGCTCGGAGTTGGTGGATCTGATGGCGGATTCTTTCTGGGTTTTCAGAGAGCTTCGCAGTGGTATGATCATTTCGGCTTTCAGAGCATTTTCTGGAATTTACTATTTTTAGTAAATTCTATTTTTGGCAGTATACAGGTTGGTCTTAGGTAGTTGACTTTCCCCTTCAGTTGTCTCAAGTGGTGTATTCAGTTTCGGGCTTCAGAATGCAGTTTTGGAGAGTTGAGCTCATTTCACTTAAAAATAACATTATAATTTAAATGTTATTTTATCACCTTGGCCTAGTCAAATAACTTAATGTTATTTTAAAAGGTGGACTTGAAGGGTGGCGCCATCATTGAGGTTATATTAAAATTATATTGAATTTATCAAGTCAAAACTAAGCCTTAAGGAGGACGCATTTATTTAAGTGAGAAATTTAATGAAGTCAAAATTAAAGATGCTTGGAAAAGGACACCATTTCTTGGGATTAGGGTTTTGACTTTGGAAAAAAAGTTAGGGTTTCAAGGAAGGTCCACAGAAGCTTATAAAAGACAGCCTTGGGTTCTCATTTAATCATCTTTTGTCTATGCTATTGTTATGCTGCCAAAATGGTTGCTGGATTGCTTCGAGGAATGAATGTCTCCTAGCCTTGGCTCGACTTCGTGCTTGAGAGATAGCACCTAGTGGAGAGGATTGCTTATTTTGAGTGAGTTGTAGTGAGGTTTGCATTGTAGTGTTGCTTTGCCATTAGAAGTTCAGTTTATTGCATTTTATGTCATTTTCTGGAGTTGCTGATAACAAGGCTGAATCTGTAGTTTCACTCGTAAATCAAAAAACAAAAATAATCTCATTCTGGGTATTGTGTCATTGCATCTTATTGGTAAGGGCGCCCTTTCATGAATATTTGCAGATTTTAATACGAAGCTTATGATTTTATAATGCAAATCCGTCATTCCTTGAAAGCCGTACTTTCTGGAGTGCATTAGGATTCGTGTCAGTAATTAATAACCATTTTTAGATGCCATTTCTTATTACTAAGTTAGGCGCCATCATTTTGAGGGTCTATTGCATCAGATTTGAGATCATTTGGGTGAGAAATGAGAGAGTTATGAGCATATGAGTAAATTCATAGGTTGCTGGTTTTTCAATTTAAAGTGCAGATTTGTGATAAACCAGAATTAGAATCTTGATCATTGAAGAGTTGTATTGTTTTGGCACTCTATCCAAGCTAAGGAGAGTTCTTTATGATGTATTGTTAATCTTTCGAATTCCTAAGCTATTGGCAGGCGGATGATCCTCATTTTGTAAACTGACAGTAGTACTGGCAGTCATTTTCAAATCTGATTTGTAATGCTCTCTTTCATTATGAAGTTGTTTTGTAATAGATACATCTCCGCCCTATGGTAGCTACTTTCCCACTCTGGGTTAGCAAGCACATTCTGGGTGTTGAGTACTTTCAGTTTTTCAGTATTTCTTTCAAGCATTGTACTCTGTAACACTCCGCCATATGGTTGCCCCTCACTCCATACTGGATTGGGTAGCACATACTTGGTGTCGAGTTCCCTTTCAGCACTTAGTGTAGAAGATCCTCTGACCATATGCTCGCCATCATCGGCGCCATTCTTGGTTAGAGTTCCTGCATAAGCAGTTTGATTTAGATCCTCTGACCAATGCTCACACCTTGCCCACATCGGGATCCTAGTGTACATTCTGGTTAGAGTTGCTTCAGCACGTTTTGGCTGCTAACCTTAACGGGTGCATTTGTTTCTAATTTGTAATTTGAAAAACGAAAAAATTGGCTCGGAATATTTCATGGAAGGTGCTGCCCATGAGTGGTCGTATCATGGTTTGGTCACCCTTGGCCACAACCTAATCAGAACGTATGAAGAATTCACCAACAAGTTGATTGACAGATTTGACACTAAGGATCCTAAGGTGAAATTCAGGGAGCTTGCTCAACTGAAACAACATAGTTCTTTGGAATCATACATTGGAGATTTCCGAAGGCTCTCCGTGATGGTGCCCAACATCACCGAAAGAAGATTAGTGGTGCTGTTTTCTAAAGGTCTAATGGAACCATTGAAGGGATGGGTAAAAGCTTTTGACCCACCAAGTCTTGAAGAATCTATCAAGAAGGCTAGGAACATGGAGCTGTCCGCACCTAGGCCTAATTTTCCGCCCAATCCTTTTCCTCATAGACAAGACAAAAGGCATCCTTCAAATCAGCATAAGAAATTTCCTCCTAGATTGGATGATGATGCTAGAGAAAAGCTTAGGAAGGAAGGGAAATGTTACACATGCAAAGAACCTTGGATAAGGGGACACAGATGCTATGGAAGAGGCCGTTCTAACCATATGGAGGCCTACTCTAATTACGAATCAGAATCTGATCACTTAGAGCAGCACTCAGAATTTGCTGAAAGTGATGAAGAACGTGAACCAGAAGAGGTGGAAGAAGAGCAAGGGGGTGAGGGCACCTTTGCCCAACTCTCAAGTTTCCAAAAGAACAAGTCTTTCAAGGTTCGTGGCTTGATTGGGAAGCATCGTGTGGTTTCCTTGATTGATACGAGAGCAACACACAACTTCATTGATGAAGGATTGGTGGCAAAGAGGGAACTCAAGATAGAAGAATTTGAGGGCTTCAAAGTGATGGTTGCTGATGGGTTCCACATCTCTTGCACTCACAAAGTTACCAACATGTCCTTACAATTGGGTAACCATGACGTCAAAGACGACTTCTATGTTGTTAACATTGGAGACACAGATGCCGTTCTTGGCATTCAATGGCTGCGATCTCTCGGAGAGATTTCCCTAAACCTACAAACCATGGAACTCAAATTCCAATCCGATGGGAAGAAAGTAGTGCTAAGAGGGATGTCAAATGAGGGTCCTCGGATTGTCTCCTTCAAGAGGATGGAAAGGTTGATCCGACATGATGCAATTGAGTGGGCTGCGGAGTGTATGGTTCTTCCAGCTAGCCCAGTTGAAGAAAAGAGGGAATATCCGCCAGATATTCAATCCGTGCTCACAATAAGAAGTAAAGTGTTTGCTGATTTACCACCAGGACCACCTCCAGATAGAGGGTTTGAGCATGTCATTGAGCAAAAGGAAGGAGCCAAACCAGTAATCACAACACCATACAGATATCCTAAGAAACAAAAAGATGAAATTGAGAAAAACATAAAAGAACTTTTGGAGATGGGTTTCATTCGCCCAAGTAAAAGTCCCTTTGCTTCAGCAGTTGTACTTGTGAAGAAGGATGGCACCATCCGCATGTGTGTGGATTATCGTGCCTTGAACCAAAGCACCATCAAGAATCAGTATCCCATTCCCCGAATCGATGAGCTCATTGGTGAGCTACATGGTGCTAAGTTTTTCTCAAAGATTGACTTAAGGTCGAGATACTATTAGATTCGGATGAGGGGGTCCGATGTTGAGAAGACGGCATTCCGATGCCACTATGGTCACTTTGAATTCTTAGTCATGCCATTTGGGTTGACTAATGCTCCTGCCACTTTCCAATCTTGCATGAACAGAACTTTCCAGAGGCAGTTGAGGAAGTTCGTGTTGATATTTTTTGATGACATCCTCATTTACCGCAAGACTTGGGAGGAACACCTCAAGCACTTGGAGGAAGTGCTTAGTATCCTTGAGACAGAAAGTTTCTTTGTGAAAGAATCAAAGTGTGAATTTGGTATGGGAGAGTTACTCTACCTTGGCCACATCATCAGTGCAGAGGGAGTCAGAGTTGATCCAGAAAAGATTAGGGCTATCGTGGATTGGCCAACTCCAAAAAATCTAACCCATTTGAGAGGATTCTTGGGCCTCTGCGGTTTTTACAGGAGGTTTGTGAAGGGTTACTCTCAAAGTGCTACTCCTCTTACTGATCTAACCAAAAAGGGAGCATTCTTGTGGTCAAAAAAGGCACAAGTTGTCTTTGATAAATTCAAGAGGATCATGAGTTCTTGTCCGGTTTTGGCCATAACGGATTTTTTCAAACCATTTGAGCTGCAATGCGATGCTTCGGGAGAAGGAGTTGGTGTTGTTTTGATGCAAGAAAAGCACCCTATTGTGTTCGAAAGCAGAAAGTTAAAAGGCATTGAAAGAACATACTCGATCTATGACAAGGAAATGCTTGCAATCATGCATGCATTAGCCAAGTTCAGACAATACTTTGTGGGGAGTAAGTTTGTTGTCAAGACTGATCACAACAGTCTCAAACACTTCATGCATCAGAAGGACTTGAACGAAAGACAGCAAAAATGGGTGAGTAAGCTACAGGCTTATGATTTCGACATTGAGTATGTCAAGGGGAAGAATAACGTGTTGGCAGATGCCTTGTCTCGAAGGCCCCATTTGAGCTCATTATGCGAGCTTACTGCTGATTGGAGAGAGTTGTTCCTTGCTGATTATGCCAAAAATCAATTTGCAACCAACATTATTGAAGGTACTTGTCAAGATGAAAAGTACAAAGTGGTTGATGGGCTGATACACTACAAAGAGAGGATCTTCTTGGTACCCAATTCTAAGCTCAAAAAGAAGGTTTTGCAAACTTTCCATGACATTCCACTTACTGGTCACCAAGGTTACTTTAAGACTTACCGGCAGATCCGTGAAAGGTTCTCATGGAAGGGATTGAAGAATGAGGTGTTGAGTTACATCAAGGAATGTCATACTTGCCAAATGAACAAGAATGAGCACACATACCCCGCTGGACTATTGCAGCCCTTACCCCTTCCCAATCAAAAAAGGGAAAGCATCTCTATGGACTTCATCACGGGGTTGCCTAAGACACAAGGGAAGGATTGCATAGTCGTCGTGGTAGACAGACTAACGAAATTTGCTCATTTCTTTGCCATCACTAGCTCATTTACAGCAGCTCAGGTAGCCGAGTTGTTTTTTCATGAGGTGTTTTGGTTGCACGGTTTGCCAAAAAACATTGTGAGTGATAAGGACAGCAAGTTCCTAAGTACCTTTTGGCAAGAAATTTTCCGAATGAGTGGTACGTTGCTTACTCCAAGTACCAATTATCACCCCCAAACCGATGGTCAAACAGAAATTGTGAACATATGGTTGGAGGGTTATCTCCGGAATTATATTTCAGAACAGCAGAAGACTTGGGTCAGATGGCTTCACTTAGGGGAATACTGTTATAACTCATCCTATCACATGTCCATTAGGATGTCTCCATTCAAAGCCCTATATGGTTATGAGGCTACCAGCTTTGCAGATTTGGTGTTTGGGGATAGCAAGGCACCTCAGGCCAAAGATACGTTGCAGCAAAGTCAAGATATTCCGAAATCATTGAAGAACAACATTCAGATAGCACAGAATCAGCAGAATTTATACGCTGATCAGCGGCGTGTTGAGCGCTCCGTCGAGGTGGGGGACATGGTTTACCTTCATCTTCAGCCTTATAGACAGTCTACTTTCAAGAAGAGTGGAGCTGAGAAGCTCAAACCCCGTTTCTATGGGCCTTTCAGAGTCATCAGAAGGGTTGGAGCGGTGGCCTATGAGTTGGAATTACCAGCTAACAGTAAAGTACACAACGTCTTTCATGTGTCTCGCCTCAAGAAGGCATTGGGACATAACATTGTTGTTTCATCTAGTTTACCCCATTTGGATGAGGAAGGGCAGTTGGTGCTAGTTCCTGAAAAAATTATCAATTCCAGAGAACGTTCTTTGAGGAAAAGGACAATTAGAGAATATCTGGTGAAATGGAAGAATTTGCCGTTGGAGGATGCCACTTGGGAGAATGAGGAGATTTTGCAGCATCCTGGTTTACAGTTGTTTGTGGACAAGCAATTTTGGGAAGGGCAGACTGTAATGTCCCCCTCTCAACAGTGATCTTGGAGGTGACTGTTAGCCTATTTTCTGAGACCCGTAGGCTACTCGGATGAGAAAATTAGGGTTTCCTTATCTGGCAGTGGTTGTTTAGCTTGTTCAGAAGTTTGCCCTTGGGTTTCTGAGGTTCTAACTGGGGATTTTTTTTGGGTTTTCTGAGAACTTCGCAACGGTGTGGCTGGCATGCTATTCTGAGCAACTTCTCGAATTTACTATTTTTAGTAAATTCTATTTCTGGCAGTGGCCCTGTTGGTATCAATACTTTTGGCTTTCCTCTTCGGGCAGTCAGTTAGCAGTGTTGGATTTGGCCATTGGTTGCTTCATCTGGTGAGACAAGTCATTTTTAAATAATGTTATATTTTAATATTATGACCTTGGCCTAGTGACATAACTTGATGTTGTGTTTAAAAAGTGGTCTTCATGGGGTGGACGCCTCATTAGGAGGTAAGATTAATATTTCCAAAGTATAAATTGTGATTTACTTAAGTGGACGCCAACTTGGGGATAAAATGATTATTTCATTTTTATTAAATAATTTCTTCATGAAAAAGGACACCACTTTTGAGGAGGAATATGAGTCAACATGGAATTTGAATTTTGTTGACTCTTGGATTGGGCGCACTTCTCTAGAGGCTTCTAGAAGTCTTCTCAAAAGCTATATATGTAGAGGTTGTCTCTTGGGTTGATCATCTTATGTCTTCAGTATTGTTATGCTGTCAGAATGGTCTCAGACTTGCTTCAAGGGTTGCATACCTCCTAGCTGGCCTAACTTCTAGCTTGAGAGATAGCTACTAGTTGAGGATTGGTTACAGTAGAGTTGTTTTGCACTTTGTAATTGGTTTACTTGTATTTCAGTCCATTTTACAGTTGCTGGTTTGACTGTGGCTGAACTGAGTTTTGCTTAGATGTTTGTGAGTGATTTTAATTTGGTTGTGGGTAGTGAATGAATATTATTGGCAAGTTGAAGCGACCCTTTCCTCCAAGTTTCAGAATTTAATATTGAGTATTTATTTTTATAAGGCAAAATCGCCCCTCCTTGAGGGTCGTACCATGTTGGAGATGCATTGAATTTCATGCAAATTAAATATGAGACATTTAGGGTGTCTTCTTGGTTTCATCTTGGGCACCTTGCATATTAGAAGCTTTTCCAATTCGTCTCATGAAGTTTGGTTGGGTTTTGAGTGAGATAATAGCTTTTGGTCGAATTTTTTGTGTTGATGATTTGTATTTCAATGCAAGTCTGTCATTAATCAGATTATTAAAATGAGGTTTGTGAGCTGGGATTTGGGTTTGGGAAGTCAAGGAAATGATAGGAGAGTCTTCTATTTTATTGCAGCTTCATACACTGGATCTTATTAATAGGCAACTCTATATTATTGTAAGTTGAATAGTAGTACTATCAACATTCTTGAATTGATTACCATTTCCCATGATTGTGGAAGAGACTAGTCTCATCCAATCTATAGCTTAGGTTTCATTATTGCATCACCCGCTGAACAAGTGGAAGAGGCCGGCTTGCCGCCTATTGCTTTATGTAATTGCATTATCTCATCTTGTTGATCGGTTGAGCCGTCAACATGCTCCCGCTAAATAAGTGGTTGAGTTGCATTTTACTTTCAGTATTGTACTTTCATCTCGGTCCTCCCACTGAACAAGTGGTTGAGTGATTGTACTTCCTTTCTTTTACTTTCAGCAAGCTCCAGTTATGCTAACGATCCCCTTTCGTGTATGCTCTCAACCTTGCTCGCATTGGGATCTGGGTTGATCAGAGGAGAGGGTTACATTCCGTTGATTGAGTTTTCATAACATTAACGGGTGAATTGAATTGTGGAGAAATTGAAAAAATTGGCCTGGTATATTTCATTCGTGTTGGACAAGTACACCTAATGTTTTCCTTGAGTGTGCAGGCATAGGTTTCCCCAGCAATGATATAGTGGAAACTATTGGCTTAGATAAATGTGTTATGTTTTATTTCCTATCTTGCTCGACTTGGAGCTATGAGATGCATATTGTGTGGCCTAAATCTGAATCAATTGATTTTGGATTCTTGAGTCATGTGGAAAACCCATAAAATGTGTTTGTGTGCTTTCTGTAGATTGTTTGATCCTTGTGATTTTAGTGCATTTAATCATTTTCCGTAATTGTTTGATTGCTTGTGAAATGATTTTAATGTTGTTATTAAGAATTATATACATTGTTTAGAGTTCTACTTCTCACAAGGTGTGTGAATTGCTTGAGTGAAATAGAATCTATCTTCAAAATTTATTTTATAATTACAAAATTGTGAGTATATTGTCTATCTTTTCCAATATTGCTCAATCCTAAAAAGAATTAAATTAGGCATGTGTTGTTAAAAAGAAATGCAAAAGGTCTATCTTTATATTAATGAAATAATGCTTTGTATTATGTTTTGGAGGTCAAAAAAAAAAGCAAAGGCTTTTGAAAAGGAATTTTTGCATACAAGAAAAGACAGAACCTCATTTTAGGTGTAGGAAAATGGGGGAACTGCATTTTGCCTGGGCATTGGAATTTAGGGCTGCACATCTCCCCTTTTTGTTTCTTTTCTCCTCTTGCTTGGCATGGGAAGTTCGGGGTTTGTGGGTTGATTGTTGGCTTGGATATGAGTGGGGAACAGTTGCTTGTGCTTGGAAGGCGAATCTTCTCCAAAAGAAAAATAATAACTCTCCCCTCACTCTTTGTTGTGCATTTGGTTGAAGACAAGGGTTTCATTTCAACCTTTCTTATATGAACTTCTTGAACATTTTCCATGTCAACCTTCGGCATTCCATTTTGTAGGAAAGATTGCAAGGGTAGATTGCTAAATTGAGTGAAATCAAAAAAACAATCCCTGATTAATTTATTTTGGAAATTTTCCCTTTTGTGCTAAAACTATGGCAAATTTTCAGACAATTGTTATGTAACATACAAAAAATGTTTGAGAACCTTAGCTTCAAAAGGGTATTCTTTAAAATTGATAATCTCATGTTTGAAAATTTTAAGTTTTAACCACTGAATGTTTGGGAGTTTCGGGAAATGATAGAATGTGATGTAAAATAAAAATTTAGATTTCAGCATTCATTTGTACTTCATATTTTGTGGGAATAGAAATCTAGTACGGAAAGAGGATGGGGAATCTTTTGGACCTACATATGTCATATTCAAACCTCATTTTCCATGTCATGCCCATATTGTGTCTTGGCTATGTGGCCTTAGGAAGTTGAGATTTATAGGTCTTAATGAAGTGGACTCTCAACTCTATACATTTGTAATGCAAAAAATGTCAAGGTCAATTAGAGGTATTAAAAGATAATTAATTAAAAAGAATGGGGTTACACATTTCACACATAAAAAGACTTGATTTGCAAGTTCATTTGCCATACACCCATGTAGGTACAATGTATGATCACGATGGAGTTGGGGCCAATCCCAAAGATCAATGACAATGTCATTGGGGACTCCATTGAATGGGGCATAGTCCTCAACTCTCCTACAAGGGTTGTAGATTCCACATGATGACACTCCATTAGTGTAACTATGATGCTCCCTTGTTTGCACGTCAGATTGTGAATCCGATGAGTGGTTGTACTTGTGAGCCATTGAATATGCTTGATTGGTGTGTTGTTCCCAATCTCATGTGCGAGTATTCCCTGTATGATTTGTTTTCTATGTTGCGCCTTAGTGAGATGATAATGTGTCGTACCCATGTTGTGTGATGCGCTTGTTGAATGACTACACAATCAATTCCCTCCTAGTTTAGAGGGGTTGGCCTAATGGTTCCACATGGTTGGGTGGTGTTGAACCACCATTGGAGCCCACAAATCCTTGGAGCATCTTGGAGTGCACGATGGTTAAATTATCATTTTGTACTATTGTTGACCATGTTTGATTCAGGACATTTGAGTCCTTATATGTAAATATTTAATTATGATTAAGGACATTTATGTAATGGCTTGTAATCCACCCACCTTTGGGGTGTGAGCCTTATTAGTTATTCTATCATTACTTGACTTTGGAGTCGAATGTGTATGGCATATGTAATAAAATCCTCATTTTCGGTTGTAATGAGGAAACATGTCTAAAAAGCATGATTTATTATTCTTGTAGAAAGATCATGTGATTAGACTAGTTTCGTTATATGTACTTGCTTAGTAAATGTATGTTATACTTAGAGATAGAAAAGTTTACCATTCTAAGTCCTTGTTTTCCTTGTCACTCTCTTAGCATGTATAGGTCCATGCGGGCATGGGTGCTTGACATTGGTTTTATTTCGTCTTTAGGGCCTTTTGGGAATCTCTTGTTCATCCAATGAAGAACCTATAGGTGCTCAAATACTTGGCCCAAGTCATTCTTGTCAAGCATGCAAAATGACAAAACCATGCCCCACTATTTGTGAAATCAGAATTGTCCCAGACTTGTGAATTTTGTGTAGGGTTGCAATCTGCAACTCAGACCCAAAGTCCAAATACAAGCCTGTCAAGGTTCAGACCTCACCTTGTAGATTGCAGGTTGCTAAGTGCAAATTAGACCAGAAAGTCCAGATTTGCAAGTTACGATTTCAAACCTGGATTTGCAAACTGCATGATGCAAGTTGCAAATCGAACTCTAAAGTCCAAAGTGAAAGTTCGAGCTACGAGTCCACTTGACTTCAAATTCAGAGTGAACTTCTAACTTGCACATTGCTAGCTGCACATCAGACCTCAAAGTCCAAGATGTCTAGCAAGTGTAAAATAGACCTTCACATTTGAGTTTGCTTAGTTAGTGTGCATTAGACCCCAAAGTCTCAAATACTTGGTACATGTACACTAAAGTCTAAAGTCCAAACTAGTGCAAATTCTTTCATGTTTCCCTAAATCCCTAATGCAAGGAAAGTAGTGTGGCAAGAAAATTGCAAGGATTGCATGTAGACATGGAAATTCCAAATCTCCACTAGACCTCATTATTTGTTCTTGTCGAGTTATTTGACTTGTGTTCAAGTAAGTCTTCCACTTGCATTTCCATGCTTGGTGCATTGGTGTGCATGCAAGGTGTGTTGTGTTGTGTCACAACACCTTAAGCACATAGGCATGCAGTGTGGCATGCTTAGTTTCACATTTGTATTGCAAAACAATTGTCCATCTATCATTTTTCTGTTAGTGTCCTAGATGAAAGCTTGGGGCATTACATTTGGTATCAAAGCCCATGTTGCAACATTGGAGCTCTAGGTTGTGTGTGTGATTGCTTGTTCTATTCATCCTTTGTTGTGCACAAATTGGATTAATGTGTTAGGGGTAATCCACATGTTTGTGAAAGGAAATACCCCCAAGGTACTGCTACACTTGTTTGAGAGGTTTTGACCAAGAATCTCCAGAAAGTTAGAGTGAGGATACATCGATAGAGAGGCATTCCCAACCTAAGGAAGGTGTTGACACACAATAGATAATGGGTTAATACAAGAATTGCTTTCAAGATTTCCTCCAAGGCAAGAGGAAGCATATGCAATTGTTTATCAGTTGTGTAAGGGAATGGGAGGGAGTCAGTTCAAAGAAAGGGAGCACCCCAAGAGGCCAAACTGATCTAGAGTGAAGGAATAGCTCAATCAAGAGAGGCCTCATCAAGAGGTCAAGCAAGTGGCTGATGGTATCACTTCAATGGCAGGTCACATCAGGCATCTCCTTCATCTACGACCACCAACCTTTGAAAGATCTATTAAGGGAGCCAAGGCAAAGACTTGGGCTCTTAAGCAATGTCTCATCATGCAACAATATGAGAGTAACGCACAAGCTCATTTGGCCATCATGCAACTTCGTGGTTGCGTTTCTACTCGTGGAACTAAGAGGGGAAAAAGCAATATCTGAATATCTCCACTGTCACTTGGGAGACCTTTCTAGAGAGATTTTGTGCTCATTATATTTCTACGCACTTCAGCAATGTTGTGCAGATGAGTTTCATGAACTCTAGTAGCTAGGAATGATAGTGGCTCAGTACGAGAATTGTTTCTTTGCACTAAAGTGGTAAGTAGGTTTTGTAGTGGATGAGAAGTTGGTGAAGAGGTTTTTGAGAGGGTTGAACTCTCACATTGTAAAGTGATTTGTATGATAGCACTTGAGACCTTGGAAATTACTGTAATCTCCCCATTTTTATCACTACATCTTCTAGTGACTGTTAACCTATTCCTGGATGCTCGTAGGCTAGTCAGAGGCAGAATTAGGGTTTCCAGCTACTTGGAGGTTTTCTTTGAGGATTCGGGGGTTTGCATGTTGGAGTTTTGCAGTTTGGTTGCGAGATTCTTTCTGGGTTTTCAGAGAGCTTCGCAGTGGTATGACATGCAACCGAATCAGAGAACTTTTTTGGACTTACTATTTTTAGTAAGTTACGACGACTGCATGTTGGAGTTTTACAGTTCGGATTCTAGATTCCTTCTGGGTTTTCAGAGAGCTTCGCGACAACGTGACATGCAATTGAATCAAAAAACTTTTCTAGACTTACTATTTTTAGTAAGTACGACGGTTGCTCGGATTGTGGTTAAAATGAGTTTGGAACAACTTACTATTTTTAGCAGTATGCTATTTTTAGTAAGTTCTATCTTTAGCCGTACTATTTTTAGTAGGGTTTTTGCAGTTCAGTTTAGTGGTTATATCTAGCAGGTCAATTTGAGCAATTTGGTCTCCAACACCCTTGGTGCTATTTTTGGCAGTGTTTCAACAACTTGGTATTATGGCTATTTCGGGCAGGGCAGTTTATTCAGCCAGTCTCTAGCATTTGAGGTGATTATTTTGGCAAGTTTGATATTTGATGACAATATTATTTTAAGTGGAATATTTTCACTAAGGCTTGGTGGACGCCCAAATGGAGAGATAAGTTGGCTTATTAAAAAGAGCAAATTTTATAAGGTTTCTCATTTAAATATTTTGGACGCCATTCTTGGAGAAATATTTGAAAAGCATTTCACTTTATTAAGTGGGGCGCCTAACATTCCTTTTATTGATATTTTAAATAAAGTTTCATCCTCCCTATGTTTGGACGCCAAGTTATGGAGAATGAAGTTTGAAATGAAAGGCAAATGTCAAAGTGAATTTGAATGTGAATCTCATGGGGGCGACCTAATTGGAGGGAAAAGGGATTTGAATTTGAGGTTGGAGAAAGTTATAAATAAGAGGCTTTGCTCTCTCTTTCAGAATCTTATGTTTTACAGTATTGTTATGCTGCCGGAATGGTGTCAGAGTTGCTTCGAGGGATGCATACCTCCTAGTCGGCTTAACTTCTTGCTTGAAAGATAGTAACTAGTTGAGATTTGGCTATTCTTAATCCTCAAGAACAGATTGAGTACTTTGCAATTGAAGTTTCTTGTGTTTTGCCAATTTTTGGAGTTGCTGGTTCAGTATTGCTGATTGACGTTTTTGCTCATATGTCTTTGAATGATTTTTATCTGGTTATGGGTATTTGATCATTGTGTTTTGCAGCCTTGGGCGCCCCTCTCTGTTGATTTTCAGATTTTATTATCAAGTGTGTGAATTTTAAGAAGAAATCGCCCTTCTTGGAGATTGTATCATGCTGGAGGTGCTTTGGAATGCGTGCAAAAATAAATAATGAGTTTTGGTTGTAGTTTGTTGCTTGGGGTTTGGGCGCCTACTTGCTAGAGATCATTTGGTTTTGGTTTGGTGTCATCATTTGAGTTAGTTTTGAGCAAGTTCATTGCATTTTAGTGGTTTGTTGAGTTGCTGATTCGTGCCTTTTAGTTGCTGGTCTGTCAGAAATCAGATTGTAGAAGTTGTCCTTGGAATTGGAATTTTAGTGTGGATGAGTCAATTGAGGATAGGAGAGACATATTCTATGATTGCAGCATTGAGTTCTTAAAAACTTTGTATTGGCAGGAGTTATATCATTTTGTAACGTTGAACAGTAGTACTGTCAGCTATCTCATTATCTTGCTCATTTCACTGCTTTCCCATGCTTGTGGAAGAGACTGGTCATGCTCAGTCTATATTGTATTGCATTTGCATATTGCTGATCGGCTAAGCCGTCAACACGCTCCCGCTGAATAAGTGGTCGAGTTGCATATTTAATTTCAGCATTGTACTTCTCTCTCCAGTCCTCCTACTGAATAAGTGGTTGACTAATTGTTACTTTCAGCAATGTAATTTCTATCTTCCCAGTCCTCCCGCTAAATAAGTGGTTGAGTGATTGCACTTCCTTTCCGTTACTTTCAGCAAGCTTCAGTTATTCTAACGACCCCCTTTCATGTATGCTCTCAACCTTGCTCGCATTGGAATCTGGGTTGATCAGAGGAGAGGGTTACATTCAACTGGTTTATAATTGCACTAATGCTAATGGGTGAATTTAGCTACGTAATAAAATGAAAAAATTGGCTAGTATATTTCAATTACTATGGAAAAACCAAAGCTAGCAGAGGGAAATAAGCTTACGAGTCACGAGAGCTAGCTCAATTCATAGCTAATGACACCTTATCAGGGTGGACCTAGGGTTCACGTGTCTTAGTGCCAATCAAGGGGAGTTTCAAGAATTCCTCTAATTTCTTTAATTGTTAGAAGGTGTGTTAGTGTTTTATAGCTTCAGGAGCTATTTTTCTTTAATTAAAGGCAGGTCGGCCTTCATGTTGTAAGTGATATTCACTATTTCTAATAGCCGACTTAGGAGGAGGTCTCTTGGCTTTGTATTTAAGGAGGATCAAGTCCTCTCATTGGGCATCACAATCATTCACTTCAATGAGCATTATTAGCAGCAGTTCGCACTTCCTTCAGCAGCAGATCAATTCTTTGAAGAGGCATTAACATTCATTCAAGGAGGAGTGATATGTATTATTGTACGAGATTCGGCCTTGTATAAGGCTTGATTGTTGTATGCAGAATTCTGCACTTCTTTATCTGATATATAAAGAGAATATTGTTGTTGGGTTTTTCTCCCTCGAGTAGGAGGGTTTTCCTAGGGTAAAAGTGTTGTGTTTATTGTCCATGTGTTGCATTTTCTGCCTTTCTGTTAAATCTGATCCTAACACTAACATGGTATCAGAGCAAGGTTCTGGAATATCCCGATCAGATTTGACAAAGCAATTTGGGTTTTGTGAATACAATTCTATATTAAGCTCGAGAAGAGTCAGAGGAACTACATATTGGTGATATGTTTAAGAAAGAAGATTAATGAATCGTTGATAATCTTGTCGTATCATTCAACATCATTCCAATTCTACAATTTGCCTGCTCTGAACGACTATTTCTATTGAGTCGTCGCTGGGTTCATTTGGGAGAAAAGGAGACGGGAAGCCCGACATTATATTCCCAAGGGAGGTGTATGAAGGGAAAGCTATGAGTTAAGGAAAGACTTCAGGGAGATTCAAAGAAAGAATTATTGTTTGTGATCATCATTTAGTTTGAATGAGTCGGGAAAGATAAATTCTTGTAATGTCGCTTCACTATCTTTAGTTGCCAATCACACAGGGAGGTTGATATTTAATTTGAAATCGGGAGTTTCTTTAAAATTGATTGCTATTGCTTTTGAAAAGTGTCACTACTTTAGTAATACCTTCGAGGTATTTCTTGAAGCCGTTTATATGAGGAAGGTAAAATTCTTTGAGCCGCAGAGAAGCAAGGTCAGGACTTTGGCAAACAGAGCATTTGAATAATAACCTGACTTGGTCTATCGCATAGATGCATCGGGTTATATGGAGCTATAAATTACGAATGGGCATCGAACCCGTTTCAGGAAAGAATTCATTCCTTTGGTAAAACAAATAGGAAATCCATTGCAAGATTCTATGGAGCCGTTACACATTCAGGAATTTGCTTGGAGCTGCTTAAGAAGATTGTCGTCACTTATGCATCATACCACTATTTTGAAGCCAGATAAGAAAGAGTTGTGGCCAGTAAAGAAACTGGGAGAAGAAGTTTAACGCCACCTGTATATATTCCAAGCAATGTCATTGTTTATGAGGAGTCGGGTGTAAAAGAAATGTCGAAGTGGATATGCAACAAAGCTAGTCATGGATAGAGACCATCGGTGGAAATATTATTTATTTAAGGCTGCCGCTTGAACCATATAAGACCAATTAAGCCCGTGCATTCTTTGGAGGCCACCGTTTGAGCTTAGAAAGAGGACGTGACCATTTGGTAATGATGTGGCATAGAAAGTGGAATATGTTCAAGCAAATTCAAGTGGAGTTGGAGCTGGAGCTGTGAAATATTGGAGATCGAATTGAATCTAGGGACAGAGTCGTGCCATCTGTGGAGTGGATAAAAGTCACCTGTATCTACTGTACAACAGTGAAGATCAAATCTGGGCTTTGTAGTCAAGGTGGTGAAGATGAAACACCGCTACAAGTTTTAGCTCAATGTTGTACCAACAATAAAGAGATAAGTATTTTATGCTTGTACCCTTGAATAATGTTCATGAATTTTATGTAGTTATTAATTCATACAATAACACTGGAATCATGTATGCTTCTAGCATTGGTATTTCTCTTCGAGATAGTTTAGTTCTATGAACTATTATTAAACTCTCTAAAATGCTTCCAGGACGAACCGAGAAGCAAAAGGATGATGAGAGATTGCATAAGGAATTCAAGGGAGGAAGAGCTTGCTGCATCTTGTGAGGAAGTCACGCAGGCTAAAGAAATGAACAAACATGAAGACACAGCTTGCTGCCATGAGACTAAGTTGGTGGCACATAACTTCACTGGAGACATCTCTCGAAGAGGAAGAACCTATACAGATTGCGATCAGTTTTCTCGAAGAGGAGGAAATAACATTCAGAGGGAGTCACATCATCATGAAGATCTGTTGTAATGTATATTTCTCTGGGATGGAGAAATATGAGGTGAAAGCCCTTGTAGTGTATATTTCTCTAATAAGGAGAAATATGAGGTGAAAGCCCTTGTAGTGTATATTTCTTTGAGATGGAGAAATATGAGGTGAAAGCCCTTGTAGTGTATATTTCTCTAAGACGGAGAAATATGAGGTGCGAGCCCTTGTTCATCTCTAAGACTGAGATGAGATGTCATGTTGAGAGACTCCATGACGACATCACATTGAGAGACTCCGTGATATACCCTTGTACTTGTGTTTCTTTCCACACATAAGAGTAGCCATGGTGGACATCATGTTGAGAGACTCCATGACAATATCACGTTGAGAGACTCTGTGATGAACACTTGTACATGTGTTTCCTTCCACACATGGGAGTAGCCATGGTAGACGTCATGTTGAGAGACTCCATGACGACATCACATTGAGAGACTCCATGATGAACCTTTGAGTTTTTCCACAAATGGGTGTAACCATTGTGATCGTCATGTTGAGAGACTCCATGACGTATATATCTGGAAAAATTCCCCCCTAGCTAAGAGGGAATGTTAGTGTTTTATAGCTTCGGGAGCTATTTTTCTTTAATTAAAGGCAGGTCAGCCTTCATGTTGTAAGTGATATTCATTCTTTCTAATAGTCGACCTAGGAGGAGGTCTCTTGGCTTTCTATTTAAGGAGGATCAAGTCCTCTCATTGGGCATCACAATCATTCACTTCAATGAGCATTAAAAATGCCTCCCTAGCTAAGAGGGATTGTTAGTGTTTTATAGCTTCGGGAGCTATTTTTCTTTAATTAAAGGCAGGCCAGCCTTCATGTTGTAAGTGATATTCATTCTTTCTAATAGCCAACCTAGGAGGAGGTCTCTTGGCTTTGTATTTAAGAAGGATCAAGTCCTCTCATTGGGCATCACAATCATTCACTTCAATGAGCATTAAAAATGCCTCCCTAGCTAAGAGGGATTGTTAGTGTTTTATAGCTTCGGGAGCTATTTTTCTTTAATTTAAGGCAGGCCGGCCTTCATGTTGTAAGTGATATTCATTCTTTCTAATAGCCAACCTAGGAGGAGGTCTCTTGGCTTTGTATTTAAGGAGGATCAAGTCCTCTCATTGGGCATCAAAATCATTCACTTCAATGAGCATTATTAGCAGCAGTTCGCACTTCCTTCAGCAGCAGATCAATTCTTTGAAGAAGCATAAACATTCATTCAAGGAGGAGTGATATGTATTATTGTATGAGATTCGGCCCTGTATAAGGCCTGATTGTTGTATGCAAAATTCTGCACTTCTTTATCTGATATATAAAGAGAATATTGTTGGGTTTTTCTCCCTCGAGTTGGAGGGTTTTCCCAGGGTAAAAGTGTTGTGTTTATTGTTCATGTGTTGCATTTTTTGCCTTTCTGTTAAATCTGATCCTAACACTAACACTTTGCACTAAAGTGATAAGTAGGTTTTGTAGTGGATGAGAAGTTGGTGAAGAGGTTTCTGAGAGTGTTGAACTCTCACATTGTGAAGTGATTTGTATGATAGCACTTGAGACCTTGGAAATTACCATGGAAAAACCAAAGCTAGCTGAGGAAAATAAGCTTAAGGGTCACGAGAGCTAGCTCAATTCATAGCAAATGACACCTTATCAAGGTGGACCTAGGGTTTAGGTGTCTTAGTGCCAATCAAGGGGAGTTTCAAGAATTCCTCAACATCACCTAGAACTCAGCAACAACAATCGTCTTAGAAGAAAAATCCTCAATAGGTATAGCAAGGTGGACAACCTAGTGGAGGTTCTACTCGTACAGAGGCAGAAAATGTTTCAAACAGCGTGATATGCAATAGAAGTTAGGAGGTGGCCAACCTAGTCCTAATTTCTCAATCTGTCAACAATCAAGTAGACCTCAATTCATGTTGCCTTAAGTGTTAGGAAGGTTTCTCTTGTGGTCAAGAGGGCCGCATGGCTAAGCATTGCCCTTAGAGAATAGGAGTAGTTAGTGATCATAATGTCACAGGGTTAAAGCAAACAATGGAAGATGTTGGCAGATCTCATAAAGTGTATGCAACAATGGATAACCGCCAAGCTAATCATCAAGGAACAATAGTAGAGACCTTATGCATGCTTGGAAGCGTGCATATTTGATTCAAGAGATTTTGAATCCTTCATTTCACTATCATTGGTTGAGCAATGTAGGCTAATGGTAGCAAGGCATGACAATAGTTGGAAAGTTGAGCTAGTCATTGGTGCCAAGATGGCAATAGGTTCTTTTATGCATGGTTGTGTTTTGGGTCTTGGTATCTTCACCACAACTATAGATTTGATCCTACCATTGGGATCATATGAGATTGTCTTTGATATGTATTGGCTCAATGCTCACCATCCAAGTATTGATTGTCGCCAAAAGGTAGTAAAGTGTATCAATGATCAAGGTGATCATGTAACATTATAGATGGGATTCAATGGCCCATCTCTCTCCATATGATTTCAGCTATGCAACTAAAGCAAAGTATGTAGAAGGTATGCCAAATGTTCACTATCACAAATGAGTGATCTCTCCAACGACGAAAGCCAAGAGGTTTTCCTCCATGATCACCCCCTCTTGAGGGAGTTTGCTAACGTGTTTCCAAGTGTTATCCCTAGTGTGCTGCCCAAGCAAGGTGTGGACTTTCACATTGACCTCATTCCAAGAGTAGAGCCCATCTCGTGCATGCCATACAAGATGACTATTTAGGAGCTTGGTGAGCTCAAGTTGTAGTTGTAGTTGTTAGATAAGGGACACATCCGCCCTGGTGTATCTCCTTGGGGTGCACCATTCATCTTCATGAAAAGGACGAGTCTTTTCATGCCCCCACCCAAGTAAGAAATAAATTGAAGTATCTAAAAAGGATTGCAGCACTTAAAAGTCTAGGCAAGGGCAGCGATTTTAATCAAGGGATCGATTCTAACAAGGTCAGCGATCTCTTACTTTAAGAGACATTTAATTAAAATTAAATTAAAGGTTTCAGACCAGTGGTTTAGGGAATAGTTGTGCCTCTTCCGAAAAGGAAGAAATAATGAAGAGGTGTGACTCCCTAAAAATTGAAGATATAAGAGGGAGAGTATTTCATTTGAGAAGATCATCCAAGAAACACACATTCAAATATCAATTCAGAAATTAAAATTTTACAATCAACTCACAAGCAATTCAACATATGAATTCAGAACTTCATATTACAAACAACTACTCATTCAGCCATATATAATTGCAGAAATTCACTCAAGAAACATTCATAAAGCATTCGTGTATTATTTAAGGATTGAATTGTCAATCCATCAAGAAATATAAATCAGCAATAGTCTAGAAAATGCATCAAGTTATCAATTCTGAATCCTAGGTAGTATTTGCAAATCAGACGGGGTCCGAGCTCACAAGGTGGGCTAAGGGTTGGAAGGATGAGGTCTTTTCATGCCCTTGACAAGCTAGGGACAAGGTCCTTGGTATTGTCACTGTTGATTTAATAACCCTTGCCCAAGTTTGGTGGTTTTTAATCCGTTAAGAGTTGACAATGTAAACATGTTGTCAACAAATAACAAAATTGTACTTTGTAAGGTTCTTTGTAGATTTACTTTAAATCTTGCATTTATTTTATTGATAAAATATCAAAATATGCCAAACACCACGAGCCTTTAAGAGTTGACAAAAATGGATAACACAAGTTGTTATTGGCTATCTATATATTGATAGAAATAGATAATAGAATTATCACGGCTATCATTATTTTAATTATATTATCTATTTCTATCAATATATAGATAGCCAATAACAACTTGTGTTATCCATTTTTGTCAACTCTTAAAGACTCGTTGTGTTTGGCATATTTTGATATTTTATCAATAAAATAAATGCAAAATTTAAAATAATTCTACAAAGAACGTTGCAAAGTACAATTTTGTTATTTTTTGACATGTTTACATTGTCAACTCTTAACGGATTAAAAACCACCAAACTTGGGCAAGGGTTATTACAATGGTATCAGAGCTAGTGAACATGCCAACCTTTGGGTAAATGTTGAAAAACTTGATTAATCATGACAATAGAAGATATCAAACCATTGGCAAGATCACTCTATGAAACAGGCAACAAACTTAGTACTGAATTACAATCAAGGGATGATGTCTTGAACACACTTAAAGAGGTGGAAGAATGTTTGATCCACATTGAGCAATCATCTGAAGTGTTAGATATAGCTCTAACTCCTACAATAACCACCTTGAATTAGCATAAATGGTCGAGGCATCATAATGAGGAAATCAATTTGTTGGTTACCTCTTGTTTAAATGAGGTAATGAGAGTTTTGGTACCTCTAGTTCCTTATGACAACGACATGATGAAAGAGGTATTGCACATGATTGTAGACAATTTCAAAGACCTAGATGACATCAATAGTATGCATTACTCAAGAAGGATGACCATCTTAAAGACATTTGCGAGAATCATGACAAGTAACCTTCTTGTGGACTTAGGGTTGCAAGATCTGATCTACAACATGTTCCATCATTTCTTCGCCATGATCAAGAACACATAATGAAGATGTGTTTGCAACCATGAAAGATATTATGATTCTAACTATCTAAGAGAGTGATGTTTTCTCTTGACCCACCATATCTATACTATCGTTTGTTTGGAAACAAGAATGGGTTCCCTCTTCATCTGCGTATATATTGTTCCTTGATGTGTTCACACAATGTGAGGAAAAATTAAAACCTCACTTGGAAAAAGAAGAGCAAGAGAGGATCAATTCAGAAGATGAATGGGAGGAAGTTCCTTTAGTTGTACATACAGAAGATGAATGCAAGAAAATACTAAATGTAGAAATTATTCCACCCCAAATTGCGGAAAATCCCAAAACACATCGGAATCCAAATTTGGCCACGCCAACATGATACTGAGGCAATAAGATAATAATAGGAGCCAATTTGGTGACTTACTATAAATAGACGTTCTCTCCAAGAAGTTTGGAGAACACCCCAAAAGTTAGAAAACACTTTAGAGAGTGTCATTCAGATCAATATTGCCCATAGAGCTCATTGCCAATAATAAAAAACCTTGTAACTCCAAAACTACATCGTCCAAGAACTTTGGAGCCCCCTTTCCTTACCAATTAGCCCACGAGAACTCCGGAAATAGGATAACGATCATCGAATTGATTAGGCATGAGAAGGGGGCATTAAACACATGCACTGTGACTTTTGCATTTGGTCCCAAATTCATTGATAAGGTCACTTGTGACACGACCACTATGGATTGTTATGGTTTGTTACTACGTAAACCCTATCAGTATGATAGGAAAACTCATTATGATGCCTTTAATAATACACATACATTGCAACAGGATAATAAAAACTTCTTAATTAAATGTACTAAAAGCACCGCTAATCTAGCACTCAGTTGCAGACAGATACGCAAAGCTATCAATCAAGCAGAAGAGCTTGCTTTAATTTTCATAAGGCCACAATCTAATGATTATAAAGCCAAAATCATTGTGTCCAAACCACATGCTACTCTTGACAAAATGTTGCAAACATATTCAGATGTGTTTCTAGAGCCAAAGACACTTACCCCAAAATGAGCAATCAATCACACTATTGACATTGTTCCTACTACACCTCATCCTAATGCCCCATTGTATCGACAGTCAATTCTCCAATATGATGAGATCAAAAGGAAAATTTTGGATTTACCGTTTAAAGGTTTCATTAAACCAAGTAACTCCCCTTGTGCTTTACTAATTTTGCTTGTGCTCAAGAAGGATGGGACTTGACATCTTTGTATTGATTTCCAAGCATTGAACAAAATCACCATAAAAAATCAATGTCCACTTCGTCATATTAATGAACTTTTGGATCAATTTCAAGGTACCAAGATTGATCTAAAAAGTAGAAATTATCGGGTCAGGATTTAGGCAGAGGACACATGGAAGACAACTTTCAAGACCAAAATGAGTCTTTTTGAGTGGCTTGTGATGCCATTCGGTCTCACTAATGCTCTTGCCACTTTCATGCAATTGATGAATGAGATATTTCAAGATTGTTTGGAAATTTTGTTATCATCTACTTAGATGATATCCTTGTCTTTTCTCACCCTTTGAAAGTACATTTTCAACATTCGGAACATGTTCTTCACACACTTCAACAGAATAGTCTATAATAATATACAAACTTTCCTAGTATTCTTTTGGTCAGATATCCATCCCCTATCTTGGATATGTCATTGATGCACAAAGAATTCAAGTGGATCCTGCAAAAGTGGAATTTCTTTGCAAGTGGCCAACTCTTTCGACTCTCACTAAATTGAGAAGTTTTCTTGGTCTTGCCAACTTCAATCACAAGTTCATCCTTCATTACTCAAACATTGCCACACCTTTACACCAATTGACAAAGACCAATGTTGTGTTTAAGTGGATAGAGAACCATTCTCATGCTTTCAACACATTGAAAGAGAAATTATGTTCTACAACCATTCTTGTACTATTAAATCTCTCACAGCCTTTTGAGATTGAGCTAGATGCTTCACAGTATGCACTAGGAGCTGATCTAAAGCAGAATGACCATCCTATGGCCTATCATTCAAAAACTTTATCTACTGCTAAATAGAACTAATCCACATATAATAAGGAGTTATCTCAAGGACATAACTATGACCATCCATTGGTCCAAGCCATCAAGAACTGGAGACATTATCTTTTGGGAAAAGAAACAAATGTCCATACTAATCACTTGCCTCTCCAATTTCTTCAATCCCAAAACAAATTTGAAGAAGCTAGGCATATGAAGTGGGCCTCATATTTACAATAGTTTCACTCAACCATCAAGTATAAGAAAGGAAACACCAATAATGTTGCAGATTGTTTAAATTGTCCTCCTATACCACATCCTTTAACTGTTGTGACCGCTTCTCATTTGGGATTTTAGGCATGGTCTTCTCAATATGCTCAAGATCCTGATTTTGGTCCATTCTACACAAGTCTTCAAAATCCTACAACATCCAATTTGACACCTTTTAAATATTTCACATCAAGGAAGGATTGCACTACAAGATGGATAAGCTTTGTGTCCCTTGAGATAGCCAAATTTCTCTTCTCAAGGAGGCACATTCGACTCTTTATGCTAGTCCTTTCGGCAAGCAAAAAACACTTCATCATTTGCAGCATTTCTTCTGTTGGCCTCACATGCAGCAAGATGTCCCACATTTCCTCAAGAGAGGTGCAGTTTTTTGCCACTTCAAACCAACAAACAAAAAATTGAAATTGAGTATTTCTTTGCCTATTTCTACTCATCCTTGGGAAAGCATTTTTATAGACTTGGTTAGTGGTTTTCCATTAACTATTTGCCACCATGATTGTGTTTTTGTGGTTGTTGATCAACTCAGCAAGATGGCTAAGTTCATCCAGTGTCACAAGACAAGTTCTACACATGAATTAGCCCAATTATTCTTCGACACTATTTGGTGATCCTTTGGTCTATCTACTAGCATTGTTTTTTATTGTGACTCATGATTTGTGGGATATTTTTGGCAATCTTCATGGAAGATTTAGGGAGTTTCCATTAACTTCTTCACTAATTTTCATCCTTAGTCCAATGGATGAACTAAAGTTGTGAACAAGACTCTTGTACAAAGTTTGAGAATGTACCACCATAGTTCTCCTACCAAGTGGGATTTGAGCCTAACCCAAATTGAGCATGTTTACAACCGAGCAATTCATTCATCTACAAGTCACTCACCTTTTGAGGTATGTTTTGGTTTTCAATCTTTGGCTCCATATGAGTTGCCCTTATCTTTGTCTTCCCCTACAACTATGCATATTCAAAAAGAGCAAGATAAGACCCACTTCTTCATCCAACATTTGCAAAGGCTTCGGTACAAAGTAATTCAGATTCTTCAAAAGACTTGGAAAAAGTAGAAACAACTAATAGACTGTCATTGTATCCCTCATCATTTTCAAGTTGGAGATAGAGATTAGTTCTCCTTGAACAAACGTCATTTTAGGAGACAGCACACATTAAGGTCAAGCCACTTCACTATGGGCCTTACACCATCCTTAAGGTTGTGTCTGATAATGCTTTTAGACTTGATCTTAAACACAGTTGGTGTAATGACCCACCCCTTTTGTATGATAAATTTTGCGATAGTTTTTTTTGTTTGATAGACATTCCGTTTAATCAAACAGAGACCATTGCATTGCATATAAATAATAACATACAAATGTAATGAGCATGCAGATATGGAAATCAACTTAGACACTTATTTTTCTTTTGTATTTCACTGAGCTTGATATTTAATAAACAGGGATAACTGTGGATTTACAACAGCATTTAACTCCACTAAACATACGAGCTTGGAAATTCTAACAAAGGTTCAGAACGACGCTATAACAGATAAGTTATTACAGTCATTATTCTCCTCCACAAAGACCTGATATAACAGCACTGATAGTGTTTCCAGAATGTTGCATTGACAAGACACTATTACAGCAAGTTCTGAGTGATTAAATGACTGATTGACATGTCCAGAATGTTGCATTGACAAGACACTATTACAGCAAGTTCTGAGTGATTAAATGATTGATTGACATGTACAGAATGCTCAGAAAGCTACAGCAGGTTACTAACTCTGACTTTTAGCATTTTATACAATGACAGTACATGACCACTCATATATATATATATATATGAAGGCAATACAACCAGATGTGGAATAATCGCTGCCAATGATAAAGATGGAGGGTTCGAACTGATCCAAGGTGGCTCCAGAGAAATGCAAACCTCACGTCTCAGCCTTATACGCCCAGCCCTTCCTCCTAAGTCTCACGAACCTCTAGACAAGCACGTAGCATGAGAATAGAAGCATACGGTTAAACAAACTCAGGCGCTACTACCATCAAATGCTCACGTCTCTACTGCAGAAGTTAATCCCCGAGTTTCAGACCTTTACATGGCTGCTAGGGAGAATACAAGGGCCTTCATACTCGCCATTAGTCTCAGAACTGCCCACGACCTTCAACCAGAACCCAACTAACCTTCTCAAAGATGCACGACTTTGCTAGGGGGAGCAGTGAAGTCCAACACCCAGATTATAATAATCTCCACGACTCCTGAAGAAATCTGTCCCTGCTCACAGTCTGAAAACTAAAGCCAGTGTCACAGATTCAAGCTCAAGAAGGGATAGCATCCAACTATCAACATACAGATTTCGCCAAATACTCAAAACCCAAAATGCAACCCTTGCTCAATATTCACCGGCAATGTAGAAATCATTTTTCCATAATTTTGTCTCCGAAGGAGACTCACAAAATTATATTAATAGCTCAAGTAGAAGACCTGTATGATCTCCACAAACTAGCTAGCGTGGATCTCTCACCACTGAAACCAGTGCTAAAGATGAGGGTTTCCATCCTCAACCAGCTGCAAACGATGAACTGGAAACAATCCAGCAGAGTCTCCTTAAGTTGTCAAATCCATCATAACCAAATGAGAGCCAAAAACCCAACGCCCTTTTCCATCCTTTTAATATTTTGCTTTATACTTTAAAACATTATCAAATATATCCTCAAAGGGGCATCCTGCTCAAAAGTAAAATATTTTACCTTATTCAACCTTCTAAAACAATGTTAAGCTATCTCATTAGGCACAAATTTACTTTTCGATGACCACCTACCCCCTCACTTAAGTTATAAAAATATTTTATTAAAATAACCTAAGTAGCCGGTTCGGGTTCGGGTTCGGGGGTTCAGTTCGCCGGTTCGGCTAAATTTTTTGGGGGGTGGGTTCGGTTCGTTTTGGGTTCGTTAGTACAAAAAACATGTAAAAATATATATATATGTGCAACCTAGAAGCATGAATTAGGATTAGAATATCACATAACATCATATAAACAACAAAACCACCATAAACTTGAATGTCATTTAAAACATTCATATAAACTTGAATTATGTTGCTGCTGTTCACCTTTTTCAGCATGGCATGATGATACCAGGTCTGGTCGTTCTCTCAGATGTCTGATTTCTGATGGCTGGAGAAATAATCTGAGTTGCTTCTATTTTCTGAGTCTGATATTAATGTAAGCTTGTAAAGGAGCATCAAGAAATACTTTGTAACAGATTGAATAGCTAGTGTATAAGCATAGGCCCTGTTGCTATAGTCCATTCTATTGAAAACATATTGTCATTAAGTTCTAAAACAATTCCTGAGTTGGTTGTAATCTGATATTAATTTTTGAGCATAGTATATTGCAAAAACCAGTCTTATATGAGGCCAGAAATAATCTAGTTTTGCTTGCCAATGATATATATGCATGTTCTTAGCTGTGTCAATCAATCTACCTCCGTCTTATGTTAAGTTTGATTAAATAGAATATCTATCAAACTGGAAAAAAATGCTCAAAAAACCACTTTTTGGATGCCTAGGCATGTGGGTTCTGTCTTGGTTCGCCTGGGTTCTGTTTGGGTTCTGCCCGGGTTCTCTTGGGTTCTGCCTGGGCGAACCAAACCCAAAAATGAAGGACCCTGGTCGAACCCACAGGCGAAACGAACCAGGACCCGAACCAGGAGCCAACCAGGACCAGAACTGGGGGTAAAATAGAAGAACCCAGTAACTTAGAAAATAACTTAAGTGACTAATTAAACACAAATATTAAATAATCCAACCTTAGGCTCTCCAAAGCCACCATAGTAATAACATTGCTGAGGACCCCATGGGTCTGAGACCAGTTTCCTTAAATAGACTTACTATAAATAGCAACTGCTAAAAATAGCAAGTACTCACCAAATATCAAACTGGCCAAAACATTAATGCTCATCGAACAACTACCACACAATGCCCAAATAGGAAACCCTACACTGCTCTGCCACCCGAACCAGTTACTAAATATAGAACTTACTAAAAAAAGTAAGTGTGTCAAAACTAGACTAGTCCAAAGGACATTGAAAAGGGGGGACATTATAGTTGGGCATACATGATGTTGTCAATGTTTATCTTCTCAAACATACCATGAGTCAACATTAGAGACTGTACTTCCTGTCGATGTTCCTGATTTTCAACTTCCTTTGGATTCTAACCAAGTTTTTGACACAAACTCATTAGACAAGGCATGATTTGACCACTTCCTACCTTGTTACCAAGCAATGTCAACTTCTGCATCAAGCCCATTGGATCTCTCACCATCAATTGTCACAAGATTTTCCTTCTCTTTTCAAAGCATTGGAGTCCAATGTCGCTCTTGAAATTATCAAGATCCCAAATCAAAATTTTTTTTCGTCCCACCTTCCAAAGCAATTGAAGGTTATTACTCCTCTTTGACATATCCCCGTGTTTTCATCTCTTGGGAAAGCATTGTTATTTATTTTACCTATCCCATTTAAGCAATATCAATTTATCCAAAGTTTTGAAAGGTGAGAATGATCGTGGGATTTGTGGGTTATGGGCCCATAATGTGGCTTAGCATAAGCTTATGTAGTAATTTTGTTGTATCAAATTTATCTAAGGTGCCTAGTATTGTTGTCCTTGACCTTAAATCATGGATATAGAGTAAGAAAGATGGTTTAGGTGAAGAAGAGCCTAGGATAAGGAGGATTAGAAGTATGACACGCATCTATGATCTTAATGACATATATCTATGATCTTAATGAGAATGATGTTTCCTATTAATACTAGTTTTCATTCCCCTTCACCCAAGGTGCTAAACATAGGAACACTATGGTGATGCAAATGTAGATGATCTTACCTGTCTTAGTAAAATAATTATTTTTCCTTAGTTGCAATAAAAACCATACATGGGATAGCTATGTTATGTAGAGTAGGTACAAGTACACCCTACGGTAATGCTTACCATAAAGCAGATACCTTATGATGCTAGGAATACCTCTACTGAAATCCAATTGTTTTGCATCTTAACACGATTTATGATTTGGACGGTTTAATGTTCATAAGAAGCTTGACAGTGTCAAATCATGTACCATTATATTTTGCACTTAGGTTTTAATATTTGGTTCAATCTAGATTATGAGATTGGCTCTATTGTCCTATGGTGGTGGTGAGGTGGATCCATTGGAGAAATTTGTTCCTTTATATCCATTCCTTAAAGGATTCATCACCCTTATTATAAAGGAGTCCCAACCTTTCACAATCTTTCATTTGAAGAGTCACAACCTCATATTTGAAGTCACATCCTTTCCCACATCATTATGATTCTTGAGAACTTAATTCAATTTACTTTCTTAAGGTTCTATTCTTGTTGGATACTCCAATAATGTTATGGGTGTCTTTCTCAAATGGAATGCTCTCTCTTTTATATTTCAAGTTTGAGGGAGTCACACCTTTTCGCTTCAACAATTACAGCTCTTCATTATTGCATTTGGATACTAATTATAATTTGAATTTTAAATAAGTTAATTTGTTAGTGCTTTCAACTTAAGAAGCATGAACATTTTCATTAAGCAATCATATGGGGTAATCTTCTTGAAGACATATCCGGCATGAAGCAAACACATAGATAAACGCAATACACACAGTATACATATAAATACACGTAAGATACGAAGCATGACACATATACGTGAATACACATAATATATGAAGTATACATATGAAGTATGAAACATGCACGTGAATACACGTAATACATGAAGTATACATAGGAAGTATGAAACATACACGTGGGATACACGTAATACATGAAGTATACACAGGAAGCATGAAGCATACACGTGAATATGCGTAAGTCAAGAAGCATACGCATCCATACGCATAAGTCACAAAGTACACTCATGAATACATGTGAGTCGCAAGGTATACACATGCATACACGTAAGTCGCATTAATACATGTAAGCCACAAAGTATACACATGAATACACAAAGTCACCAAGTATACACATAAGTCAAAAGAATGCACGTAAGTCATTAAGTATACACATATAAGTCACAAAGTATTCACATGAATACACATAAGTTGCAAAGTATACACTTGAATACACGTAAGTCACAAAATATACACATAAATCACAAGGTATACATATGAATACACATAAGTCATAAAGTGTTCACATGAATACATGTAAGTCACAAAGTATATGAAATATCACCCTTAGTTTTTCCCCGAATTTTAGCACATAAAACTTCACCCGTTAACGTTAGCCCAAGAAAGATAGCAAGCTGAAAGCAACCCTTCACAGTCTAATCACCCAGATCCCGGAGTGGGCAAGGTGAGAGCATACAGTGTAAAGGGATCAGTTAGCAATAAACTGAAATGATAGAAGTACAAATGATATAGAAAATGTAAATTCTTAGGCAGCAAGCCAACCTCTTCCACTTTTCAACGGGCTACTAAAAATTAAATGAAATGTAAAAAGCTTAGACGGCAAGCCAACCTCTTCCACCTTTCAGCGGGTAACAAAATAAGAGAGCAACTAGGCAGCAAGCCAACCTCTTCCACTTTTCAGTGGGAATGAAAACAAGTACAAGATGAGCCAATACCCACAAAAATCCGTCAAGTCGCCAGAAAGGTATGAGAATAAACGTGGGTCAGCTAGCTACGAAGAAGCACTCCAAAAACCCTCTAAACAACAAAGAACACACCAAAATGTCTCTAGAAGACATCAAAGCCATGCCGATCTGAAAACACCAATGAAGCCATCACCATTGCAGCTCAATCTGCAACCTCTGAGTGAAGAAGCAATCACACTGATCAGCTAGGAGTTGTCTATCAAACTCGAAACTGATGAAGAAACTAGGAGGCATCTCAACCTCGAAGCAAGAGTTTGAATAAAATTCAGCAACACTTCATTATGAAAAGATAATGGATACCAAATGAAGAGGCAAGACACAATATATATAGATTTCCAAACCCAGAAGTTTGAATTTTCTTTTCCCTCCAAAAGGGAAGCCACATTTGGAGCAATATTATATTTAATAAAATCACTTTATCCCTCATACTTAGTCGTCCAACTTGAAAAGGCATAAATTAAACCTTAGAAATGTATTTATCTCCAATTTAGGTGTCCAAACCCATGAAGTCCACTTTTAAGAACAATTTAAGTTATGTTGACTAGGCGTGGGGTCCAAAAGCAACCTTAAAATATAACATAACTTAAATTATTAAACTTTCCTTTTCGAGCTCCAAGAATACCGGAGAAGCCACTACCAAAACAAAATAGCCTCATTGCCAGAATTAGAAACTATGTGATGAGCTGCTACTTGATTGCATTGCCAAAAATAGCACTTACTAAAAAAAGCATTCTGCTAAAAATAGCAAGTGACTCCAAACTCCATTTGAGCACAAATTGGGCAGCCGTCATAACTTACTAAAATAGTAAGTCCAAAAATTACCTTTGATTGAAATGCATGTCACACCCCTCTGAAACTCTCTAAAAACGGAGAAAGACCCAAAAGACAAACTACCAAACTCTTGCATGCAACCCTTGAAAATTTAGAAGGAAACTTCTTAGAAAATAGGAAACCCTAATTTTGCCTCTGACTAGCCTACGGGCCTCTGGAAATAGGCTAACAGTCACTAGAAAATGTAGGGCTAAAAATGGGGACATTACAGTCCGCCCTTCCCAAAGATTGTTTATCCTTAAGCAATGCCACCACAACTCCAGAAATATTAGACTGATCCACGCAAAACCAAGTAGGATCTCAGGGTCCTATGTCCATCTCAAGAAGGATCCACCAT
>CM021109.1:376729811-376916184 GCA_007115665.2 Sequoiadendron giganteum | reverse complement strand
GAGTTTTTTTCAGAAACGAGTTTTTACGAGTTTTACTCGCAGAAGGTACAGTCCGTACTTTTTGCAAAAACTCGCCGGAAAAACTCGCGAGTTTTTGCAAAAACTCGGCGAGTTTTTAAAAAAAACCCGCGCGGCCTGTGTCTTATGTCCGCGGCCGGCCAAAATGTCATTGTCATTTCATTTTTTCACTTGTTTTCACTTTTAGCAGAGGAAAAAACTTGCCCAAAGCATTTTGCACTATTTATCTGTGATTTGGCATCGAGGGGACGAGATTCGAAGGGGATTTTCATCAGATTTCGAAGGCAAATTGGATTTCCAGGTAGGTTTTCTAATTTTTCTTGTTCTTTCTTTTTTTTTCATTTTTTCTTCTTTTTTGTTGATTGTATGTTTAAAAAACATCATGAATGAACTATAAAACAAATTCAAATACATTTATATGTTTAAAAGAAGATTTAGATTCAACAAAACAAGAATTTGTGACACTTTTTATGATTTTTTAATATATTTTGCAGTTTTTTTCATTTTTTTCAAATTTTCTTCAAATTCTAGTTATTTTTTGTAATTTTGATTCTTCTTGTTTGTTGAAAACATGTTTAAATTTATATATTAGCTTAATTTGTTACTAATTTAAAGTAGTTTTCTAATTTTTACATTTTTTTCACATTTTTTTGTAACCCTAGTTTATTATTTTCTTTTTTTAATCCATTTTTTTTGATGAAAAATTGAAAATGTTTAGAGTTTAGACTTTAGAATCTTAAATTAGTTTACTATTTAGAATCTTAGATTAGTTTAGAATCTATTTTGAAATTTTCAATTTTGATTTAATCTAATTTAGCTTGTTTTTAAAATTTCTATCAAAAAACTAACAAGTTTTGATTTCACTTTGTGTGTGTACTGTGTAGGTAACAGGTTAATTGATCATGGCTTCTGAATCCGCTTCTACTCCTACCTCAGCCCCATCCGTGCCTGGGAGTGGGGAATATGTAGGCACTCGTCCAAAAGGAACTAGAGATCCCGCTTGGAGATATGCATATGAAGGACCAGAACCTGGATCAGTGTATTGCATTAGATGTAAAGAAATTTACCGTGGAGGCATCAATCGCCTCAAATACCACCTTGCAGGCATCCCTAGACGGGATGCTAAGGCTTGCATAAACACCAATGAGGAAATCAAAAGACAAATGAATGCAATACTTTCCGCTGCAGAAGAAAAAAAGATGCAAAAAGCGAAGGCAAAAGCAGCAATGCAAGCTGCCATAGCTTCTTCTCAAGGTGTTGCAAGTGCAGACAACCTTCACTCACTGTCAGATGATGATGATGTAGTAGCCAACATAGTGGGCTCTCTTCGTGGTCCACGTGTGCGAAGGCAACCCACCACCACCACCATGCCTTCATCTTCCTCTACTAGAGTACCAGTGGCAGGATCAACACAGACACCTAGAGCCACAGGTTCACACATTGGTGATTTTTTTGTGCCTAGAAACACACCTGGTGCACAACCTTCTTTAGAGGCAACTGGGTGGAATAAGGAGGTGCGTGAGCATGCAGATGTTGCTTGTGCCGATTTTTGGTACTTCAACAACATCCCTTTCAATGTGGCAAGCTCACCTTATTGGGACAATTTGGTGACCGCATTGACAGTTGCAGGGAAAGGCTACAAGGCGCCTTCGCGCAAAGAATTGAGTGGAAGGTTAGAAATTAGTTTATGTTCTTTAATTTAATTTTATGTTTCTTAAGTTTAATTTATGATTAATTTAAGTTATTTTTTTGTTTACAAATTAAAATTGTGTACTTAATTTCACTTTGTACTTGTAGGTTGCTTTCTAATGCTATTGAAAGAGCAAAGGCAGTGATACAAGAACAAAAAGAAGAATGGCAACAATATGGCTGCACTATTCTTTCTGATGGGTGGACGGATGGAAAAAACCGTACCATCATAAATTTTTTGGTTTCTTGCAAAAATGAGGTGGTGTTCTTGAAATCCGTAGATGCCTCCAACATAGTAAAAAATGCAGAAAATTTGGCTAGAATGTTGGAGCAAGTGTGCATGGAGGTTGGGCTTAAAAATGTCGTGCAAATCATAACTGACAATGCAGCGGCATATGTGGCAGCAGGAAGAATCCTCCAAGATAGACACCAGACAATTTTTTGGACACCATGTGCTGCCCATGTCCTTGACCTTCTTTTGGAGGACATAGGAAAATTACATTGGGTCACACCGATTGTAGAGGATGGAAGAAGGATCACTAAATACATCTACAATCACCCTTGGGTTCTGAGCTTGATGAGGGAGCACACCAATGGGAGAGACTTGGTGAGACCTGGTGTGACAAGGTTTGCAACGGTTTTCTTAACGTTGCAAAGCATTCTTGGCGCATTGACGGCTTTGAAACAAATGTTTGTGAGTCAAGCATGGATAGACTCACCTTATTCAAAGAAGCCGGAAGGAGAAAGAGTTGCAAGCATTGTCTTCGAGCCCCTCTTTGCACAAAAAGCAACAGAGATTGTGAAGGTAACTTCAAAACTTTGAGTTTGAATCTAAATTCAAATTGAACATTTTCTTAAAGTTAATGTCCTTCATTGTAAATTTGTAAATTACTAAATTGTAACTCTAATAGTTTTTTGCATTTTTAAATTTATATTGTAGGTGTCAGAGCCCTTGGTTAGAGTGCTCCGTTTGGTGGATGGGGATCAAACCCCAATGGGTTATCTTTATGAGGCCATGGATAGGGCCAAGGAGGCTATTAGAAATTATTATAAGGGGGACAGCCTCAAGTTTGATCCCATTTGGGAGATTATTGACAGGAGGTGGAACAATCAACTCCACCAACCTATCCATGCAACAGGGTACTTCTTGAACCCCCGTTTCATCCATTCAGGCACCTATACAGATCCTACTGGAGAGGTTATGGAGGGCCTCACTACTTGCATTCAGCGGATGACATCCACGCCTGATGAGGCAGACTGCATTGTTAATGAATTGCAAAGTTACAGGGAAAAAAGGGGTGTACTCTTCTCTTCAGACTTGGCAAAGAGAGCAGTATCTAGGCTGCCACCAGGTATAAAATTTGAAATTTACAAGTTACAAAAATGAAAATTTGATAGTTACAAGTTACAAGTTACAATTTTCTAACTTTTTCTTCTTTTTTTTGTAGATGTTTGGTGGACACATTGGGGTGGAAAAACCCCACATCTTCAAAACTTTGCCCTCCGTGTTTTGAGCCAGCCTTGTAGTTCATCCAATTGTGAGCGCAATTGGAGTTTGTTTGAGGCCATCCACACAAAGAAGAGGAACAAACTCGCTCAAAAACGCCTCAATGACCTTGTCTATGTGCAATATAATCTTCGATTGCGCATAAAAAAGGTAGAGGAGATATCATATGATGATCCAATTGATTTGGAGGAGATAGATCCATACAGTGATTGGACAGGGCGAGGGGAGCAACCTCCATTGTTTACCGAGGATGAGATTTATGATTTAGAGCGACAGGCAATGGAGGAGGGTGGATTTACATTCTCATTGGATGACCTTGAGGATGATCCTGAGGAGGAGTCATTGCCAGTGCCACCACCAACAGCTGCAGGAGGATCTACATCTAGGATGGAGGTTGAGGAGCCACAGGCACAGCAGGAGCGGAGTCCTATGATTACACGGACACCCTCTTCCGGTCCCATATTGAGATCTAGACATGGGAAGAGGAAGATGTGATTCATGTGAATTTGTAAAAACTGAAATATATTAATGTTTATGACATATGTAGTATTTACTTTCAGTTTTACAAAAACAAATTGCTATTTCATTTTGTTTCAGACTATTATCATATCAGCACATTGAGCATTCCACATGAGGATGCCATTTTGTATCCAATTTCTTTCAAATCAATCAAATATAGCTTGTTTCTTATATGTACTCATTTATTGACTCATTGGATGCATCTTATCTTTGAATTTTGCAAAAAAAATGAGTTTTTAGTGAAGTTTAAGCAATTTTTTAAGTTCCCGAGTTTTTTGCCGAGTTTTTTCCGAGTTTTTGCCGAGTTTTTGCCGAGCCGAGTTTTTCGGGCTTGCCGAGTACTTGAAAATGCCGAGTTTTCCAACTATGGTTCACACAATGTGAGGAAAAATTAAAACCTCACTTGGAAAAAGAAGAGCAAGAGAGGATCAATTCAGAAGATGAATGGGAGGAAGTTCCTTTAGTTGTACATACAGAAGATGAATGCAAGAAAATACTAAATGTAGAAATTATTCCACCCCAAATTGCGGAAAATCCCAAAACACATCGGAATCCAAATTTGGCCACGCCAACATGATACTGAGGCAATAAGATAATAATAGGAGCCAATTTGGTGACTTACTATAAATAGACGTTCTCTCCAAGAAGTTTGGAGAACACCCCAAAAGTTAGAAAACACTTTAGAGAGTGTCATTCAGATCAATATTGCCCATAGAGCTCATTGCCAATAATAAAAAACCTTGTAACTCCAAAACTACATCGTCCAAGAACTTTGGAGCCCCCTTTCCTTACCAATTAGCCCACGAGAACTCCGGAAATAGGATAACGATCATCGAATTGATTAGGCATGAGAAGGGGGCATTAAACACATGCACTGTGACTTTTGCATTTGGTCCCAAATTCATTGATAAGGTCACTTGTGACACGACCACTATGGATTGTTATGGTTTGTTACTACGTAAACCCTATCAGTATGATAGGAAAACTCATTATGATGCCTTTAATAATACACATACATTGCAACAGGATAATAAAAACTTCTTAATTAAATGTACTAAAAGCACCGCTAATCTAGCACTCAGTTGCAGACAGATACGCAAAGCTATCAATCAAGCAGAAGAGCTTGCTTTAATTTTCATAAGGCCACAATCTAATGATTATAAAGCCAAAATCATTGTGTCCAAACCACATGCTACTCTTGACAAAATGTTGCAAACATATTCAGATGTGTTTCTAGAGCCAAAGACACTTACCCCAAAATGAGCAATCAATCACACTATTGACATTGTTCCTACTACACCTCATCCTAATGCCCCATTGTATCGACAGTCAATTCTCCAATATGATGAGATCAAAAGGAAAATTTTGGATTTACCGTTTAAAGGTTTCATTAAACCAAGTAACTCCCCTTGTGCTTTACTAATTTTGCTTGTGCTCAAGAAGGATGGGACTTGACATCTTTGTATTGATTTCCAAGCATTGAACAAAATCACCATAAAAAATCAATGTCCACTTCGTCATATTAATGAACTTTTGGATCAATTTCAAGGTACCAAGATTGATCTAAAAAGTAGAAATTATCGGGTCAGGATTTAGGCAGAGGACACATGGAAGACAACTTTCAAGACCAAAATGAGTCTTTTTGAGTGGCTTGTGATGCCATTCGGTCTCACTAATGCTCTTGCCACTTTCATGCAATTGATGAATGAGATATTTCAAGATTGTTTGGAAATTTTGTTATCATCTACTTAGATGATATCCTTGTCTTTTCTCACCCTTTGAAAGTACATTTTCAACATTCGGAACATGTTCTTCACACACTTCAACAGAATAGTCTATAATAATATACAAACTTTCCTAGTATTCTTTTGGTCAGATATCCATCCCCTATCTTGGATATGTCATTGATGCACAAAGAATTCAAGTGGATCCTGCAAAAGTGGAATTTCTTTGCAAGTGGCCAACTCTTTCGACTCTCACTAAATTGAGAAGTTTTCTTGGTCTTGCCAACTTCAATCACAAGTTCATCCTTCATTACTCAAACATTGCCACACCTTTACACCAATTGACAAAGACCAATGTTGTGTTTAAGTGGATAGAGAACCATTCTCATGCTTTCAACACATTGAAAGAGAAATTATGTTCTACAACCATTCTTGTACTATTAAATCTCTCACAGCCTTTTGAGATTGAGCTAGATGCTTCACAGTATGCACTAGGAGCTGATCTAAAGCAGAATGACCATCCTATGGCCTATCATTCAAAAACTTTATCTACTGCTAAATAGAACTAATCCACATATAATAAGGAGTTATCTCAAGGACATAACTATGACCATCCATTGGTCCAAGCCATCAAGAACTGGAGACATTATCTTTTGGGAAAAGAAACAAATGTCCATACTAATCACTTGCCTCTCCAATTTCTTCAATCCCAAAACAAATTTGAAGAAGCTAGGCATATGAAGTGGGCCTCATATTTACAATAGTTTCACTCAACCATCAAGTATAAGAAAGGAAACACCAATAATGTTGCAGATTGTTTAAATTGTCCTCCTATACCACATCCTTTAACTGTTGTGACCGCTTCTCATTTGGGATTTTAGGCATGGTCTTCTCAATATGCTCAAGATCCTGATTTTGGTCCATTCTACACAAGTCTTCAAAATCCTACAACATCCAATTTGACACCTTTTAAATATTTCACATCAAGGAAGGATTGCACTACAAGATGGATAAGCTTTGTGTCCCTTGAGATAGCCAAATTTCTCTTCTCAAGGAGGCACATTCGACTCTTTATGCTAGTCCTTTCGGCAAGCAAAAAACACTTCATCATTTGCAGCATTTCTTCTGTTGGCCTCACATGCAGCAAGATGTCCCACATTTCCTCAAGAGAGGTGCAGTTTTTTGCCACTTCAAACCAACAAACAAAAAATTGAAATTGAGTATTTCTTTGCCTATTTCTACTCATCCTTGGGAAAGCATTTTTATAGACTTGGTTAGTGGTTTTCCATTAACTATTTGCCACCATGATTGTGTTTTTGTGGTTGTTGATCAACTCAGCAAGATGGCTAAGTTCATCCAGTGTCACAAGACAAGTTCTACACATGAATTAGCCCAATTATTCTTCGACACTATTTGGTGATCCTTTGGTCTATCTACTAGCATTGTTTTTTATTGTGACTCATGATTTGTGGGATATTTTTGGCAATCTTCATGGAAGATTTAGGGAGTTTCCATTAACTTCTTCACTAATTTTCATCCTTAGTCCAATGGATGAACTAAAGTTGTGAACAAGACTCTTGTACAAAGTTTGAGAATGTACCACCATAGTTCTCCTACCAAGTGGGATTTGAGCCTAACCCAAATTGAGCATGTTTACAACCGAGCAATTCATTCATCTACAAGTCACTCACCTTTTGAGGTATGTTTTGGTTTTCAATCTTTGGCTCCATATGAGTTGCCCTTATCTTTGTCTTCCCCTACAACTATGCATATTCAAAAAGAGCAAGATAAGACCCACTTCTTCATCCAACATTTGCAAAGGCTTCGGTACAAAGTAATTCAGATTCTTCAAAAGACTTGGAAAAAGTAGAAACAACTAATAGACTGTCATTGTATCCCTCATCATTTTCAAGTTGGAGATAGAGATTAGTTCTCCTTGAACAAACGTCATTTTAGGAGACAGCACACATTAAGGTCAAGCCACTTCACTATGGGCCTTACACCATCCTTAAGGTTGTGTCTGATAATGCTTTTAGACTTGATCTTAAACACAGTTGGTGTAATGACCCACCCCTTTTGTATGATAAATTTTGCGATAGTTTTTTTTGTTTGATAGACATTCCGTTTAATCAAACAGAGACCATTGCATTGCATATAAATAATAACATACAAATGTAATGAGCATGCAGATATGGAAATCAACTTAGACACTTATTTTTCTTTTGTATTTCACTGAGCTTGATATTTAATAAACAGGGATAACTGTGGATTTACAACAGCATTTAACTCCACTAAACATACGAGCTTGGAAATTCTAACAAAGGTTCAGAACGACGCTATAACAGATAAGTTATTACAGTCATTATTCTCCTCCACAAAGACCTGATATAACAGCACTGATAGTGTTTCCAGAATGTTGCATTGACAAGACACTATTACAGCAAGTTCTGAGTGATTAAATGACTGATTGACATGTCCAGAATGTTGCATTGACAAGACACTATTACAGCAAGTTCTGAGTGATTAAATGATTGATTGACATGTACAGAATGCTCAGAAAGCTACAGCAGGTTACTAACTCTGACTTTTAGCATTTTATACAATGACAGTACATGACCACTCATATATATATATATATATGAAGGCAATACAACCAGATGTGGAATAATCGCTGCCAATGATAAAGATGGAGGGTTCGAACTGATCCAAGGTGGCTCCAGAGAAATGCAAACCTCACGTCTCAGCCTTATACGCCCAGCCCTTCCTCCTAAGTCTCACGAACCTCTAGACAAGCACGTAGCATGAGAATAGAAGCATACGGTTAAACAAACTCAGGCGCTACTACCATCAAATGCTCACGTCTCTACTGCAGAAGTTAATCCCCGAGTTTCAGACCTTTACATGGCTGCTAGGGAGAATACAAGGGCCTTCATACTCGCCATTAGTCTCAGAACTGCCCACGACCTTCAACCAGAACCCAACTAACCTTCTCAAAGATGCACGACTTTGCTAGGGGGAGCAGTGAAGTCCAACACCCAGATTATAATAATCTCCACGACTCCTGAAGAAATCTGTCCCTGCTCACAGTCTGAAAACTAAAGCCAGTGTCACAGATTCAAGCTCAAGAAGGGATAGCATCCAACTATCAACATACAGATTTCGCCAAATACTCAAAACCCAAAATGCAACCCTTGCTCAATATTCACCGGCAATGTAGAAATCATTTTTCCATAATTTTGTCTCCGAAGGAGACTCACAAAATTATATTAATAGCTCAAGTAGAAGACCTGTATGATCTCCACAAACTAGCTAGCGTGGATCTCTCACCACTGAAACCAGTGCTAAAGATGAGGGTTTCCATCCTCAACCAGCTGCAAACGATGAACTGGAAACAATCCAGCAGAGTCTCCTTAAGTTGTCAAATCCATCATAACCAAATGAGAGCCAAAAACCCAACGCCCTTTTCCATCCTTTTAATATTTTGCTTTATACTTTAAAACATTATCAAATATATCCTCAAAGGGGCATCCTGCTCAAAAGTAAAATATTTTACCTTATTCAACCTTCTAAAACAATGTTAAGCTATCTCATTAGGCACAAATTTACTTTTCGATGACCACCTACCCCCTCACTTAAGTTATAAAAATATTTTATTAAAATAACCTAAGTAGCCGGTTCGGGTTCGGGTTCGGGGGTTCAGTTCGCCGGTTCGGCTAAATTTTTTGGGGGGTGGGTTCGGTTCGTTTTGGGTTCGTTAGTACAAAAAACATGTAAAAATATATATATATGTGCAACCTAGAAGCATGAATTAGGATTAGAATATCACATAACATCATATAAACAACAAAACCACCATAAACTTGAATGTCATTTAAAACATTCATATAAACTTGAATTATGTTGCTGCTGTTCACCTTTTTCAGCATGGCATGATGATACCAGGTCTGGTCGTTCTCTCAGATGTCTGATTTCTGATGGCTGGAGAAATAATCTGAGTTGCTTCTATTTTCTGAGTCTGATATTAATGTAAGCTTGTAAAGGAGCATCAAGAAATACTTTGTAACAGATTGAATAGCTAGTGTATAAGCATAGGCCCTGTTGCTATAGTCCATTCTATTGAAAACATATTGTCATTAAGTTCTAAAACAATTCCTGAGTTGGTTGTAATCTGATATTAATTTTTGAGCATAGTATATTGCAAAAACCAGTCTTATATGAGGCCAGAAATAATCTAGTTTTGCTTGCCAATGATATATATGCATGTTCTTAGCTGTGTCAATCAATCTACCTCCGTCTTATGTTAAGTTTGATTAAATAGAATATCTATCAAACTGGAAAAAAATGCTCAAAAAACCACTTTTTGGATGCCTAGGCATGTGGGTTCTGTCTTGGTTCGCCTGGGTTCTGTTTGGGTTCTGCCCGGGTTCTCTTGGGTTCTGCCTGGGCGAACCAAACCCAAAAATGAAGGACCCTGGTCGAACCCACAGGCGAAACGAACCAGGACCCGAACCAGGAGCCAACCAGGACCAGAACTGGGGGTAAAATAGAAGAACCCAGTAACTTAGAAAATAACTTAAGTGACTAATTAAACACAAATATTAAATAATCCAACCTTAGGCTCTCCAAAGCCACCATAGTAATAACATTGCTGAGGACCCCATGGGTCTGAGACCAGTTTCCTTAAATAGACTTACTATAAATAGCAACTGCTAAAAATAGCAAGTACTCACCAAATATCAAACTGGCCAAAACATTAATGCTCATCGAACAACTACCACACAATGCCCAAATAGGAAACCCTACACTGCTCTGCCACCCGAACCAGTTACTAAATATAGAACTTACTAAAAAAAGTAAGTGTGTCAAAACTAGACTAGTCCAAAGGACATTGAAAAGGGGGGACATTATAGTTGGGCATACATGATGTTGTCAATGTTTATCTTCTCAAACATACCATGAGTCAACATTAGAGACTGTACTTCCTGTCGATGTTCCTGATTTTCAACTTCCTTTGGATTCTAACCAAGTTTTTGACACAAACTCATTAGACAAGGCATGATTTGACCACTTCCTACCTTGTTACCAAGCAATGTCAACTTCTGCATCAAGCCCATTGGATCTCTCACCATCAATTGTCACAAGATTTTCCTTCTCTTTTCAAAGCATTGGAGTCCAATGTCGCTCTTGAAATTATCAAGATCCCAAATCAAAATTTTTTTTCGTCCCACCTTCCAAAGCAATTGAAGGTTATTACTCCTCTTTGACATATCCCCGTGTTTTCATCTCTTGGGAAAGCATTGTTATTTATTTTACCTATCCCATTTAAGCAATATCAATTTATCCAAAGTTTTGAAAGGTGAGAATGATCGTGGGATTTGTGGGTTATGGGCCCATAATGTGGCTTAGCATAAGCTTATGTAGTAATTTTGTTGTATCAAATTTATCTAAGGTGCCTAGTATTGTTGTCCTTGACCTTAAATCATGGATATAGAGTAAGAAAGATGGTTTAGGTGAAGAAGAGCCTAGGATAAGGAGGATTAGAAGTATGACACGCATCTATGATCTTAATGACATATATCTATGATCTTAATGAGAATGATGTTTCCTATTAATACTAGTTTTCATTCCCCTTCACCCAAGGTGCTAAACATAGGAACACTATGGTGATGCAAATGTAGATGATCTTACCTGTCTTAGTAAAATAATTATTTTTCCTTAGTTGCAATAAAAACCATACATGGGATAGCTATGTTATGTAGAGTAGGTACAAGTACACCCTACGGTAATGCTTACCATAAAGCAGATACCTTATGATGCTAGGAATACCTCTACTGAAATCCAATTGTTTTGCATCTTAACACGATTTATGATTTGGACGGTTTAATGTTCATAAGAAGCTTGACAGTGTCAAATCATGTACCATTATATTTTGCACTTAGGTTTTAATATTTGGTTCAATCTAGATTATGAGATTGGCTCTATTGTCCTATGGTGGTGGTGAGGTGGATCCATTGGAGAAATTTGTTCCTTTATATCCATTCCTTAAAGGATTCATCACCCTTATTATAAAGGAGTCCCAACCTTTCACAATCTTTCATTTGAAGAGTCACAACCTCATATTTGAAGTCACATCCTTTCCCACATCATTATGATTCTTGAGAACTTAATTCAATTTACTTTCTTAAGGTTCTATTCTTGTTGGATACTCCAATAATGTTATGGGTGTCTTTCTCAAATGGAATGCTCTCTCTTTTATATTTCAAGTTTGAGGGAGTCACACCTTTTCGCTTCAACAATTACAGCTCTTCATTATTGCATTTGGATACTAATTATAATTTGAATTTTAAATAAGTTAATTTGTTAGTGCTTTCAACTTAAGAAGCATGAACATTTTCATTAAGCAATCATATGGGGTAATCTTCTTGAAGACATATCCGGCATGAAGCAAACACATAGATAAACGCAATACACACAGTATACATATAAATACACGTAAGATACGAAGCATGACACATATACGTGAATACACATAATATATGAAGTATACATATGAAGTATGAAACATGCACGTGAATACACGTAATACATGAAGTATACATAGGAAGTATGAAACATACACGTGGGATACACGTAATACATGAAGTATACACAGGAAGCATGAAGCATACACGTGAATATGCGTAAGTCAAGAAGCATACGCATCCATACGCATAAGTCACAAAGTACACTCATGAATACATGTGAGTCGCAAGGTATACACATGCATACACGTAAGTCGCATTAATACATGTAAGCCACAAAGTATACACATGAATACACAAAGTCACCAAGTATACACATAAGTCAAAAGAATGCACGTAAGTCATTAAGTATACACATATAAGTCACAAAGTATTCACATGAATACACATAAGTTGCAAAGTATACACTTGAATACACGTAAGTCACAAAATATACACATAAATCACAAGGTATACATATGAATACACATAAGTCATAAAGTGTTCACATGAATACATGTAAGTCACAAAGTATATGAAATATCACCCTTAGTTTTTCCCCGAATTTTAGCACATAAAACTTCACCCGTTAACGTTAGCCCAAGAAAGATAGCAAGCTGAAAGCAACCCTTCACAGTCTAATCACCCAGATCCCGGAGTGGGCAAGGTGAGAGCATACAGTGTAAAGGGATCAGTTAGCAATAAACTGAAATGATAGAAGTACAAATGATATAGAAAATGTAAATTCTTAGGCAGCAAGCCAACCTCTTCCACTTTTCAACGGGCTACTAAAAATTAAATGAAATGTAAAAAGCTTAGACGGCAAGCCAACCTCTTCCACCTTTCAGCGGGTAACAAAATAAGAGAGCAACTAGGCAGCAAGCCAACCTCTTCCACTTTTCAGTGGGAATGAAAACAAGTACAAGATGAGCCAATACCCACAAAAATCCGTCAAGTCGCCAGAAAGGTATGAGAATAAACGTGGGTCAGCTAGCTACGAAGAAGCACTCCAAAAACCCTCTAAACAACAAAGAACACACCAAAATGTCTCTAGAAGACATCAAAGCCATGCCGATCTGAAAACACCAATGAAGCCATCACCATTGCAGCTCAATCTGCAACCTCTGAGTGAAGAAGCAATCACACTGATCAGCTAGGAGTTGTCTATCAAACTCGAAACTGATGAAGAAACTAGGAGGCATCTCAACCTCGAAGCAAGAGTTTGAATAAAATTCAGCAACACTTCATTATGAAAAGATAATGGATACCAAATGAAGAGGCAAGACACAATATATATAGATTTCCAAACCCAGAAGTTTGAATTTTCTTTTCCCTCCAAAAGGGAAGCCACATTTGGAGCAATATTATATTTAATAAAATCACTTTATCCCTCATACTTAGTCGTCCAACTTGAAAAGGCATAAATTAAACCTTAGAAATGTATTTATCTCCAATTTAGGTGTCCAAACCCATGAAGTCCACTTTTAAGAACAATTTAAGTTATGTTGACTAGGCGTGGGGTCCAAAAGCAACCTTAAAATATAACATAACTTAAATTATTAAACTTTCCTTTTCGAGCTCCAAGAATACCGGAGAAGCCACTACCAAAACAAAATAGCCTCATTGCCAGAATTAGAAACTATGTGATGAGCTGCTACTTGATTGCATTGCCAAAAATAGCACTTACTAAAAAAAGCATTCTGCTAAAAATAGCAAGTGACTCCAAACTCCATTTGAGCACAAATTGGGCAGCCGTCATAACTTACTAAAATAGTAAGTCCAAAAATTACCTTTGATTGAAATGCATGTCACACCCCTCTGAAACTCTCTAAAAACGGAGAAAGACCCAAAAGACAAACTACCAAACTCTTGCATGCAACCCTTGAAAATTTAGAAGGAAACTTCTTAGAAAATAGGAAACCCTAATTTTGCCTCTGACTAGCCTACGGGCCTCTGGAAATAGGCTAACAGTCACTAGAAAATGTAGGGCTAAAAATGGGGACATTACAGTCCGCCCTTCCCAAAGATTGTTTATCCTTAAGCAATGCCACCACAACTCCAGAAATATTAGACTGATCCACGCAAAACCAAGTAGGATCTCAGGGTCCTATGTCCATCTCAAGAAGGATCCACCATGTCGATGTTGCACCACTCTGATCACATCAGTGAAACCATCATGCCAAATTTGCACTATCCTCCCCTATAACCCCAAAATGTTACCATCCACGAACTCAAGCTGAAAAATCAAGGAGGCCTGAAATCAATACCATGCAACATCTCTTACCCAAACGACTCTAAGAAGTCCATATTTGCATTGCCACTACCTATCAAAATCCTAGGCAATAGGAAGGAAAGTCTACTCAACTCAAAACTGTACTCCTCACCATATCTTCTCATGGTGTCTAGCAAAGCCATGGTTGCAAAAATGACTCCCTCCAATCTTCTTGCTAAGAGAAAAACCATCCTTAGCAAGAGTTCAACCAACTCATCATCACATTACCACACACAACCATGAAGACTTCTAAGAACTCCTATTGTTCCAACTTCTAGAGTCTCAAAAGGATGAACCAAAGCGTGTGGAGGTTTGCTATCTTGAACCAACACTGTTAGTAAACTATCAAAATTTGCTTCATAAACCTTCATGAGATGAACTTTGTGAGTTTTAAAGGTTTGAAGAAACAAATAATCACTGCTGTTCAAGGCTGGGAACAACAAGGTACCATCAGATTTATGTGCTCTACTCAAGGGATAACAACAATGCCAAAGGAATTCCCAAGTATGAGTATGTGAAATGAGCATTGTGTTGCACCCAAACAACTCATAAGTGGCTGGAAAACACTCTAAAGCAGTCTCCAACTAAAACCTTTCACCTCCTTGACAGAAAATAATGAGCCAACTCTCCTGAACGAGAGTAACTCCCAAAGTAAGGTGGCTGGTCTGCAACCAATTAGCAAGCTCAAGACTTAAAATCTGCCCCTGTCTATGCCAAGGAACACTCCCAAGAGTAATCATCCATTCATTTCTCCAACCCTTAAAATTTCTCTCCAATCCATTTGTTGATGAGCAAATGGAACCACCCAAAGGCCGATAAGAAAAGGGACAACACCATAAATTTTGAAATTTTGATCCTTATCCCTCCTAAGATCCTTCTTACCATACCCAATAAGCTCTGTCAAACTATGTTGAGTATCCCAAACATGGATACCCAACCAAGAATGATCTCCAACACACCGGAAAAAGTACTCAACACATCCCGAAGTGTCAATTAGAACCAAATGCATACTCAAGAAATTGGTGATTTATTTGGTAATCCCTTAAAGCCCATCCATGAAAGCTTCAACAACAAAGGAGCATGGAACAATCACTTTCTTCAAACCTAATTCCCAAAAAGGACTAGTATGAGCTAAAACATCACTCAACCCAAGGGATGAATAGTCAAACATGTAAACATCTTGTTTTGGACCTTCCTTCCCCCAAGCTTCATAGGTAACAATATTGAAATCTCATTTCCTTGCTGCTGTAATGAAACCTTCAACAGCTACCAAACTATGTTTGGACAACACCTCGATGTGAAAGATGTTGAAGACACCAAGATTCAACACTTCCCATATGGAGACTTTATCCTTCAACCCACTTATGTATTCATTAACAAGCAGCCTCAGAAGTTTACCAATCGCCAAGTGTGACACGTCCTCATGGTTTGATTTCAAATCATTAAAAAGCGGAAAACCACACTCTATCTCATGCTTGGAAACTTCATCAGATGCTTCATCCTCCATTACAAAGAGTGGATTATCATAAATTGACTCAACACCCACTTCAAAGTGAGGATGTCAAGAATTTGGAAGTCATCCCTTTCCTCTTGCTCAATTCCATCTTGTTGATCCAAATTTGCACTTGCAACTTCTAATTTTCTTGTGAAGCTTTCTAAATCAAACTCCTCTCGAAGACTATCACGCTCACCAATTACTTGCTTGATTTCTTCAGCTCTTTGTTGATTCTCTTGCTCCCTGAAAAGTTTGAAATCAGCAAGCTGATCTTTGCCTCCTTTAGTGCCATTTGGGTATCTTCTAACATATCCATTGTTGATTCGACCTCAAGAGTAAGCTCATCAACTTTTCTCTCTTTTCCTTGGAAGGCACCAATGGTCTTCTTTGCAATTGCGAAGGCATAGTCTCGATCTCTAATCAAGTGTAAATATTTTGATTTCATTGTCTCCAAAGAGTCTTTGATAATTTGCAGCTTAGGGAGAGTGACTCCATCCCTGACTCCTTTCCATCTCTCATCCACCTGAACCTGCCAATAGAGTTCTTCAATCAAACTGTGTGTGCGATCAAATCGGGATAGAACTTGCAATTCATTTTCAACGGACACCAAGAATTGACTTTTCCACCCATAAGTATGCAAGGATGGTGAACTGCTGATAGGCTACAAGTAAAAATCAGAACTTTCATTCTTGTCATCAGTGACCCCTTGGCTGTCCCTAGACTCTTGTCCCTCATCACCCACTTGATGACATTGCTCAACATTAGGATGAAAACCAAACTCAACAAATTCTCTAAACCTTTGCTTATAATCAGCTCCATGCATTATTAAATTAGATTTATGTTCAAGAACGCCTTTAAACTCTTCATTATCAGGAGCCCTATGGTCTTCTAACTCTACTTCCTCCTCAATGTCACTTGGATCAAAGGTTAAGGCAGCCCTCAACTCAATCAAAGAGTTACTACTAATTGCTGTTCTAAAAATTTCAGTAGCAGCAAACTCTTCCTTAGTGGCTGCAACCATCTCAGAGAGGTCATTATGGAGCTTTGCCATACAAGCTTCTTCATCAAAAACATCTTCTTCTCCAATGGCAATCTCATAGCTTGTGTTGTATTTTGAATTTTGAACATCATCCGAGTCAAAGGGAAGTTCATCCCAAACAAGTTCCTTGCCATACTTAGGTGCCATCACACCCAAATCCCAAGTGCTAAAGGGCTGATTGTTCTAAGCGAAAAAAATGTGCTCACTGTACTCCTCTTGGGGTGTTGTCTCTTTGAATAAGTCACTTCCCAACTCACTAATACTAATATCATCATAAGTATCTCACTCCAAGGGCTTACTATGGTAATCAAACCCATATCCACCCCTGTCATCATCATTGTAATGAGGTAAAGAATCATCAGTGTTGGCTGTTTTGAAAACTCTTATCATTTTTGCCTTCAATGAGCCCATCATTTGTAGGTATATTACTATAGGTATATTACCGATCTCATCATTAGTAGTCACATGGAGGCTATAGATGGTGGGAGGGAGTTAGCCGGCTTCATCCGGAACTATAGTTTCCCACCCACCCGAATCTATCGTTCCCCTAGATTAATTGAGTTCTCAGGTAGTTCGGGGGGCTTACCTAAGAGGTCTTCTTAGTTACTTGTCATAAATTCTTCATGTGATAATTCCTGAGAAGTTGGGTCAGCAACAAGAGGAAAATTATCCATCACCAAATCTTCAACATGATTAGGTACGAACACATCTGAATCATCACAAACATCATCACCATGATAATGGTCATAAACTGATTCAATGACACCACCAAAATTACCCTCAACATGCTCTTCGTTAGTGAACTCACCACACACCATAGCTCTACTAAAATCTTTGTGAAGTCACTAGTCTTAAAACCATCATTGGATGAATCCAAATTAGGATTCAAGATTGTTGTTTTGTTCTTTTTGCCAAACTGATCCTCATCATTACCAATCACATGCAAGTCTAAGGGATTGTTTTGGGGCTCTACCACACACTCCTCATATGTCAAGGTACCTTCTTCAATCTCACAATCATCCTGATGTGACATGTGCACCTTGCGTATGCCATCATCAAAGCTTGTTGACTGATTTTCGTCTTCCACGTGCTTATTTGTGGGCTGCAAACCACAAACAGGCACTTCTCCTTCTATCTTTGGCCCTTCTTCAACGGCAAGTTTTGATTCTTCTTTCATCATTCTTCTAATGTACTTGACCACACTGAATTTTTTAGGTTTAATTATCACAACACAATTCAAGAAGGAATCAAAAGAAACTGTGCTCTTAAACCCATCTGTCATGCCTTAATACTCTTCAAGTATTTGTGAAGCCTCTTGCTCATACTGCCTCTTGGTTTGTTTTGCAACTCTACTGAAATCCATTGTGATAACTCTAAATTTTACTGTTCTCCCAATAGGCTGGCAAGAACTATGGCTCTGATACCACTATAATATCCCCCTTAGATTTTCCCTGAATTTTAGCACATAAAACTTCACCTGTTAATGTTAGCCCAAGAAAGATAACAAGCTGAAAGCAACCCTTCACGTTTTGATCACCTAGATCCCGGAGTGGGCAAAATGAGAGCATACAGTGTAAGGGGATTTGTTAGCAATAAACTGAAATGCTAGAAATATAAATGATATTGACAGCAAGCCGGCCAATATAGAAAATGTAAATGCTTAGGCAACAGGCCAGCCTCTTCCACTTTTCAGCGGGCTACTGAAAAATAAATGAAATGTAAAAGACTTAGGCAGCAAGCCAGCCTCTTCCACTTTTCAGTGGGTAACAAAATAAGAAAGCAACTAGGCAGCAAGCCAGCCTCTTCCACTTTTCAATAACACAAGTACAAAAATGAGGGAGCTGATCAATACTATTGAAAACAACGTTATAATATTGAGTCTTATACAATGTATCATGAGATAACTTAGCAATACGAAGGTGCTAGTGTTAGACAATCATCTCCATGATAAGTACATAGATAAGCATCAAGGAAATAAGACGAAATACTCAAAATACCAGGTCTGATATAAAATGGCGGCGTTCTGATTTTCTGATCAGCAAGCTTCGAAATAACCAAAACACTCATAACTCCCTCAAAACTCCTTCGAATGAACTCAAACTGAAGGCAAATGATGCCTAGAGGCTAGGCATCCAAGTTCAAGCAGCAAAACTCCAAATAGCTTTGTTTATTTATGCACACTTTCCAATGCACCAATGACCAAAGGGCACAACTCCCAAGGAGGGCGACCAGCAACCATAAATCAGATTCTCCTTCTAAAATTGCAAGATTCCAAGCAAAGGGGCGCCCAAATACTAGGAATAGGATGAGCCAATACCCACAAAAATCCGTCAAGTCACCAGAAAGGTACGAGATAAATGTGGGTCAGCTAAGTATGAAGCACTCCAAAAACCCTCCAAACAACAAAGAACACACCAAAATGTCTCTAGAAGACATCAAAGCCATGCCAAACTGAAAACACCAATGAAGCCATCACCATTGAAGCTTAATTTGCAACCTCTGAGTGAAGAAGCAATCACACTGATTAGCTAGGAGTTGTCTTTCAAACTCGAAACTGATGAAGAAACTAGGAGGCATCTCAACCTCGAAGCAAGAGTTTGAATAAAATTCAGCAACACTTCGTTATGAAAATATAATGGATACCAAATGAAGAGGCAAGACACAGTATATATAGATTTCCAAACCCAGAAGTTTGAATTTGTTTTTCCCTCCAAAATGGATGCCACATCTAGAGCAATATTATATTTAATAAAATCACTTTATCCCTCATACTTGGGTGTCCAACTTGAAAAGGCATAAATTAAACCTTAGAAATGTATTTATCTCCAATTTAGGCGTCCAAACCCATGAAGTCCACTTTTAAGAACTTGAGTTATGTTGCCTAGGCGTGGGGTCCAAAAGCAACCTTAAAATATAACATAACTTAAATTATTAAACTTTCCTTTTCGAGCTCCAAGAATGCTGGAGAAGCCACTACCAAAACAGAATTGTCTCACTGCTAGAATTAGAAATAATGTGTTGAGCTACTGCCAGACTACACTACCAAAAATAGCACTTACTAAAAATAGCATACTACTAAAAATAGTGACTCCAAACTCCGTTTGAGCACAAACCGGGCAGCCGCCATAACTTACTAAAAATAGTAAGTCCAAAAATATCCTCTAATTGAAATGCATGTCACACCCCTCTGAAGCTCTTTGAAAACCCAAAAAGTCCCAGAAGGCAAACTAACAAACTCTTGCATGCAACCCCTGAAAACTCATAAGGAAACCTCCTAGAAAGTAGGAAACCCTAATTCTGCCTCCGACTAGCCTACGGGCCTTCGAAAATAGGCTAACGGTCACCAAAAAGTGTAAGGCTAAAAATGGGGACATTACAGTATACATCAATATAGGTAAGTCGCAAAGTATTCACATGAATACACGTAATACATAAAGTATACACATGAAAGGCACACGCATATAGAAATGCATTATTGGCCTATTTAAGAAGGTTGAATAGTTAATTCTAATTGAACGGTGGTTAAAGTAGGTATGTCCCGCAAGCTGGCAGGAACATGCTCTGATACCACTTGTAATGTCCCCTTTTGGGATCACATTATATTTTGCCTTGAAACCACAATTCCAAATGAAACCAATAGCAGATTATAGTTAACGATATAATTCCCTACTTAAAATTGAGATGATGTAAATCTAGTTATGGAAACCTGCAACCATGTTAGATGAATATGACAAACACAATCCATGAAATACATTTATTTCTAAGAGAGGTTATATATATCATTATAACGAGTCCCAATGGTTATGTGGGCTCAACCATAATGAGGATTATATGATGAGGTGCCCCAAGTATCCTCTATCCTAGGCCCAACAACAGGACCTTATCCTCTGTGGCCTCATGTGGTCCTTAATCAATGGTCCTTAACCATCATCATGAGGTGGTGTACCTTGTGAGGGATTTACACCATTCCCCTCCATCACGCCAAACCTTCCTCTTATGATTGAAGATCCCTTTTTATTTACTTCAACAATTGATTCAAGTGGGTATAGTAGGGAGCTGCAATAGAGGGTGTCCTTGATCCTCAACCTTATCCTCCTTGGCCTCATGTGGTCCTTAACCGTCATCATGAGGTGGCATTCCTAGTGAGGAATCATTCACAGTTCCCCCTACTTGCAATCCTACCTCATCCCTTTGTGACCAATTATTGCGAAACCAAAATCATATCACTGTTCATAATATCAATAAATATATGCTACATAATATGCTATTATATCGGTATTTAATTGGTACAATTATATATCTACATTTATCTGATAAAGAAGCATCATACCATGGGAATTGATTATGTTGTTACTTTGATTGAATATGTTGTATATGTATAAGAGACTTATGTTGTTGGGCGATTCCTTCTGATGTATGCCTTAACTACTATCAATATCCAGATCCGATCTTCTCGATTTTGCCTTCAATATTCAGAAGATATTGCTTAAGAGAAACAAATAGATTAGTTCAAATGACTAATTAATAATTGCTGCAAGCATCATTATTGCATGATCGTATATATATATTTCTACTTACTTTCAATCTTTCAATAATCACTTCATATGGACAGATATATATATAGTTAAACTTACTTCCCTTATTGATTTGTCATTTGTCTTTATATATTTCTTCTTGAACCCTCTCCTCCTTCCCACGTATCTCTTCTTCCAAATCTGGCTATAATCTATTTAATGCTATACTCAAGAATTACTCCTCATATTTATATTCTCATTTGCTGTTCATATATTTGTCTTAAAAGAGGCACGACCAAATGGGGATGACCTTCTAAAGAGGGACGTCCCTTTGCGAATCTCTTTCATGAGAGATGCGATGCCTTCTTTGTTAAACCTAACCACCATTGCCTTTTTTGTATGATATGCATTCACTGTCTTAAGTTTCCTGTCTTGATCGCTACTATTTTAATTAATAATGTTTGCTTAATCACAGCCCCTTGTAATCTATTCAATCGCTGCACTTATTTCCTTCAACATATATTATCATATTTTATATTATATGTTTCTTATTAAAAACATATTCCTTATTACTATTTTTTTATACATATTTTAGTATTTATATTTTAATATTTACAATGTTATATTTGATAATTATAATATTAATATTATCTTATGATAATTATAATTAAAAAAATATTAAATTGCTAATATTTATATTTATATTATTATTCGTTTTATTTATTCATCTGTATTTCAACGTTAGGGTTTTTAGTGTCGTAATTTTGGGGGCATGACACATAACAGGTCAACTGGTGAGTGGTAGAGATTTAATGGGCTTGCTTCTCAGATAGAGATGGATTTTATATTAAAGAGAGGATTATGGCTTTATTTGAGAGATAGTTTTTGCCAGTGAACCATGGGGATGCGTCCCCTCCGAAAGCCAGACGTTACGGGGATAGGGGCATGGGGACAGCAGGGACGTCAGAACGTCCCAGGGATGGCCAAGCATCATGTTACATCCCACTTGTAACCTAGCTATTTTGATGTTGTGCCCTAGCTATTTTGATGTTGTACCCTAGATATTCTGACATTGTGCCCTAGTTATCTCGATGTCGTTTCTCAAGCATGTATATATATATATATATATATATATATATATATATATATATATGTGTGTGTCATTACTTAGCTTGTTGAATGGAGATATACAATGTATATATAATTGGTTAAATTAAGTTCATTTGATAGATGTTTTCATGCTTACATAAATGCAGATGCAAAGAGGTATTGAGATTTCAGACTAACTATTTGTTTTTGACCTAGTGGTTGCAGGAAGTTATCGCCTCCGAGAAGGGAGGGAAAGTATCATCAGGTATGAGGGGTAATGGAAGAGAAGTCTAGTGCAATCTGAAACCTAACCTATAAGTTTGTGACTATCATTTGAGTAGGATTGGAACTACAAGTTCAGAGTTGTCAGGTAAACCACAAGGTCAACCCTAGGTGTTAGGATCACCTCACCTATGTTGTTGGTCGTGTAGCATCACCTTGTTATTTCCTTTGAATTAAAAATTAAAATTTAATCTTTAAAGGACCTTGTCTTTTGGTGAACACTAAAATGGCTCTCGAAAATATTTAATTTTTTTTTAATTGATCAAATATAAAAGAATTAAACTTAATATATATTGATAATTTTGAAACACATATTTATATAAAGGAAATGGATGTAATTATTAATAACGTTCTTATTAAAAGGATAATCGTCAATTGTTTTTATTATTAATATTTAAAAAGAATAATCTTTATGCATTATAAGGGGTGAGTAATTAATATTTATCAACTCTTTTTAAAAAAAAAACACCCGAGTCTCATCTAGTGAAGTGGTGTTTAAGCATTCGCGATTGCATACTCCTGAATATTATATTTTATTTAAAAAACTCACGTCACTAAAGGATATTCATTCAATAAAGTTTATAAATTAAAAATTTGATTGCCTTTGTATTGGGATGGGTGGAAACCATACGAGAGGGAAAGAGAGCGAAATGCATATTATCCACAACGCCACTCAAGACGGAGGTGGAGTTTTAGGATTTTAAATTGATGCAAGAATGAAATCGGTTAGATTTTAATTATGTAGGGAGGAATTAAAAGTTTCAAGTCCGTGGGAATTTGGGGAAGAAAATTCTCATTCGCACAACAGAAAGAAAATACACGGGAGAAAATGGAGAGCATACATAGAGAGTATAGAGACTGGAGGAAGAGTAGAAGATGGAAGGACAGTGTGGAAAATGTAGAACATGCACGTCTGAGCTTAGGAAATAGCAAATAGACGACAGTGTGGAGGAGAGATGGCAGAGTAAAAGCTTAGACGTATAGACCAGCAACAATAGAAGGGAAGACAGTTGGGAAAAGAAGATACACGGCACGCTAAGTTACCGATTCGTTTTTGGATTCGGGTACGGGTACGCGAATCCGGTACGGGATTCGGCCAAAAAAAATTTGGGTTGGGTACGTTTTGGGTATGGCAATACAAAAAACATATAAAAATCAGAAATATATACATATTTGCAGCAGTAATTAAGCTCAGAATACACCACCATATTAATAGTCTAATAACATAGCAAAAATACATCACCACTTTCATAGTCAAATATTAAAATATTAGTAATACTTGAAAGTCGAATGTTATGATATAAAATTATAAATTAAAGTTCAAACATAAAAATGTCAAGTGTTTACAATCAGCCATTATTGATCATTGATCAATCTGAATCATATGGGTCATCAAAAAAAGCAGCATCATTAGCACCATCAGATGCTACATTTTGTGTAGAACCACAAATAGCATCAGTGGCACTCGCACAAGCACTACCACTCTCATGCTCAGTAACTGCTTCAGGCTCATACTCATCATCAATATCAAGTGCAGCTAAGTGACTTGTGGAAGCATCCAAGTCAAGCTACTCTTGCTCAATATCCCACCTCCTTGTGTCTCCTTCTTTGTAGGAACTTTGCTTGTGTGTAAGTAGGCGCAAGTTTGAATGCACATACACCAAGTCCTCTGCTTTTTTTGAATGTAGCTTATTGTGTTTTATTGAGTGGATGAAAGAGTATGTGCTCCAATTCCTCTAAGAAGAAGATGAACTAGCAACCTATTAAGACCAAATTAAATAGTTAAGAGTTACAAAATTTAACTAAAAAAAATTATTAATTAATATAGTATTAAAAATTAAAATTACAAAATATAAAACTTACTTGGGATAAAAAATTTATTGCAATAGGTTGGAGGTGCCAGTATTCTTGCCCATGGAAGTACCACCAACTATGAGCATCCACCCTGTACTTGTCTCAAAGAGCATCACGATTCTGATCAACACTACTGGAGCATGCAAAAGCCATGAACTCAACCCTAACTCGATCACGTTGGTCACGATCACTGAAGAGTCTACGAATTGCTGCCTTGTACCCTTGAGCCACTTCAGCATCCCTATATGGAGCAACTCTTGATGAAGCAGAAAGTATCTCAAGACTATAATATTTGGGACTCAATGCAGAAGCGAGAAGATGCAATGGAGTGGTCATTTTGTTCCATCTATCAACAATGATTTCCTGTAGCTCTTTGAAGAACTTTTCTTCAGGATCTTCCTCGTTTGCATTGATGATGGATTTCATATTCTCAATCATTGAGTCAATACCATCATATACTTTGCCCAAACAAGGTCTATCCATGTCTGTGTAACAGATCATGCTCAATATGGGCTCAGTGAAACTGACGAGATACTCAACACGATCCCACCAATTATCATCTAGGATCCTTTGCTTGACCCTATTTGCCCTTTTACTGCTAGATTGCTTCCATATGGCCCAATTAGGGCTGATTACCATGGCACAGAGTGCCTCACGAACCTTTATAAGTTGTCTCAACACAATTGTGTTGGAGGCAAAAAGGGTCTTGGCAACCTGTTTGAAAATCAAAATTAAAATTAAAATATAATTTAAACTTACAAAATCAAAATTTAAAATTAAAAGAAAATTTAAAATTTAAAAATATTAAGAATTAACTTACCTTCAACAACTCCAATTTTGAGAATTGTCTAAATATTCCTTGTGTCATATGGTGGTTGGTGACAAACATTTGGATGTCTTCACCCTCAGCATACACCTGTTTGATCCACTCAATTTTGGATCCAATTTTTTGTAGCATTAGATTAAGAGAGTGGAAAGCACAAGGTGTCCAAAAAATGTGTGGATACTTCTCCTCAACCAATAACCCAGCAGCCCTACAATTTTTGGCATTGTCGATTACAACTTGCACAACATTTTGATGGCCCACTTCTTCAATAGCTTGGCAAAGGATGTTAGCAATAAATGGACCATCTTTCACCTGTCCTTCACAATCCACTACTCTCAAAAACATTGCCCCTTTAGGGGACACGGCAATAACATTGATCAATGGGCGATTTTTTGCATCTTTCCATCCATCAGAAACGATGGTCACCCCTGTTTCGATCCATGAATCCCTTATGGGCTTCAAAGATTCTGCTACATGTTTCACCTCTTTCTCCAATAAGGTGCAACACACCTTCTCAAAACCTGGACCCTTATACCCCTTTGGAGCCTCATTAATAGATTTCACCATTTTTTGCCAATATGGTGAACGAACAACGTTGAATGTGTAAGAACCCACACCTGGTGGACTCTAACGAAACCAAGTTTCTGCCTTATATTTAAATAAACCTTGGGTTTATTAACTATGCTTGATGTGTTAGATATTTTTCAAAGACTTTTCCAAGTAAATAGAAATGCATGGGCAACAAAGAATAATGTTGATTATTATAATTCAAGAGTAGCTGTAGCAAATCTTTATAATTTCATTCTCAAATCAGTTTTACCAAGGTTTGCAATTACAACATATTCATTCCAATTCATAATATTTTACTTGAAACACAATCAATATCATACCCGGTGTGCAAACTAGCAAGAAGCTGGTCTGAAAGTGCATTAGCAGCAGTATTGGAAAGTCTGATATAACTTACGGCAGCACACCCTCATTAGATTAGATGCCCAGCCATGTTGTAGAAGCAACCCAAATGCCAACGTTTTGCTGCAAGGAGAACACGTCGAGCACCAAGGAGATGAAACAGCCTTCCAAAGCAATATATTTTGCCCAGAAATCACCAATATAGCAACAGCTATGGCTATCAATGAGTATCTTCAGACCTGTTATAGAAATCCTTTAAATCTGCTTGAAAGCCCTTCAATATACTTGCAATTTCTTCTCAAATAAGCCCAGATTTCAATAAGGTAGTAGCAAGATACGAAGTGGTAAAGAGCAGCAATAAACCCCTTTAATATCTTTCAAAAATCTGTTCAAACACTGTAGCATTTACTGTTCACGCGGCACTGTAGCACGGCACTGTTCACGTGCACTGTAGCGCAGGTACTGTTCATGCGTCACTGTAACAGCCAACACAAAGCTTGGAAATTGATCGTTAACGGCTGCCAATGATGAATCTTCGGGTCTGCACTTGAAAGACCTTCAATAATCTTCAAACCCTAAATAAAATCTTCACCTTTAAGCACAAATAGAACTTCTGGATGAAGCTCTCCTGAATGCCAAATTCAATGGATATTTCACCACCTCAAATGGCTGCAACACTAAAGAGTTTATCGTTCTTTAATGGCTTGAGAGACAGAAACCCTAGGCTTCTCTTTCTTAGAGAAATTCTCATCAAAACAAATGCTCAATCCAATAATCATCTCATAATCAGTTCGATTTGTCTTGACAGTATATATATCTCCTTTCAAGAATTCGACCCAAAGCAATCTTTCAATAATCATTTAAATAAATGATTAATTTAGCCCTTTTTGACTTAGGACAAATATTTAATAAATGGCGTCCCCTTTTGATTAATAATTAAATGTTCATTTAATTATTATTTTAACCCCTCTTTTATAAAGTATTAAATACTTTATAACTCGCCATTTAATAATTTTAATATTTCATTAAAGTGACTTTATATTATAAAGTCAAATTAATAAACATTTAATAAATATTAAATGCCCAAGTAAACACTGTATGTTCATCAGATCATCAAACTAGGTTGAAACTGAGCTGACCAACTGAACCAGGTGCCCTGCTAAAAATAGTAACTCCTGCCTGCCTGACTTACTATAAATAGTAAGTATCTGTAAATCACTTTAGAAACGTCTGCTAAGGCCCAAACCTGAATCAACTGAAGGAGTAACGTCTTGAAACTCTGGATAACTACCAAGGAAGACCCTCTCATCAGATTTGTCAGCCTACGAGGGTCAAATGATAGGCTAATCCTTACGAACTCTGATGCTCGCAAAATGGGGACATTACAATCCGCCCTCCCTAAAATTGCTTGTCCCCAAGCAATCTCCACTGCAAAGAAACTCTAATCCTCGGAAGGCCCAAAAGAAAAACTGTGAAATGTCCCACACATCCCTAACCAACTCCTGTAGCACCAGCATAAACATAGTTGCGCAAAATATGCCTAGATCCAAAACCCGGAATGGAAGTCTGCCATGCCTAATACCCTCCGACTTCCTCTGCGCTACTCTGACCTCAACTTCACCATGCCAGAAGTGGTGAAGCAATCCACTGGGACCCGTCCAAAACACAGTACCAATCCTGTCGCCACCTGGATCCCAACATAATCTGTACACACATCCAACCATTCTGTGGGAATATGAACATCGGAAAGTATTTGTATCACAACAACTATCTCCATCCTCTGCTAGACTCCCATGGATGTGTTGACTAACCAAACCATCATGTCCACTGGCATCGTAATCACCCTGTAACCATGTATCCGTATGAAACCACAGTGACACTAAAGTAGCAACCCCTGTCGGGTACATCTCATCATGATGGATAACTGATTGCTGCCCCTGCAAGTAATCTCCTATAAATAACTAAGTCGGGTACTTGCAGCCGCTAATCCCATCTTCAGAAGATGGTAATTCTGCACACAGTATTGGGCTACTCCCCTCAACTGCACCCAAAGAAAAATCCTGTGCATAAGGATTGTGCATCAAATACAGATCATGTACTAGTGGATCAAAAGTAAAACTATAGGCACTCCTCACTAAGTATACACTGCAAAACTCCTTTGTGATCTTTGTTTGGAATTTCGATGCACTAGGAAAATTCCAAACACTGCGATTATCGCTCAATCCTGAACTGGTTTCAGGAGTGTTATTGGCTTCCAACTTGAAGAGTGGATTATCATAGGTCGAACCACTATCCAACTCAAATAACGGATTATTCACAAATTGCACAATCATTCTATTATGATTTGAATCATCCACCGCTGAGCCCCTGGAACAGTAGATTAAATCATACTCCTGAATTGGTTCATCAAACGACCGATCATAATCAACTGCATGGGATGAAATAACTGATTTGCTTCCAAAAAAGGGAAACAAATCATCATGAGAACCGATCTCCGACCTGAATGGTATTCTGCCTACCTCCTGTGAAGAAGATGGAGTAGTGTCGAGAGTTGTCACACAACTCTTCGATGAATCAACTATTATGTTGCAAGAGCTAACGATAATCGCCCCTGCAACACCTGTCATGGGAGTAACCTCAGGAGAACCAGGTGTAACATGTGGTTCCCTGCAACTTTCAACCAATGCACTCCTCCCATCTGTATCAACTGCTCCTGTAACCGTGATGGATGTAACCACATCCTCACTACAACCCGTGGATATATGATCCTCATTGACTGCCACTGTATGTAACTGTACTGTATCTGCAGCTAGTAGAGACTGTGCCAAACTTAACTCCACGGTAAGCTTGTCCAACCGTGACTGAGACTCCTGAAGGGCCAACTGGGTGCTCTACAACGAGTCCATAGTCACCTCAAACTCATGAGTGAGCTCATCGACTTGCTCCTCCTTTCCCTTCAATGCATCATAACAAATGCAATCCCACTCAAGAAGAAAATCCCTGTCCGCAAGTAGTTTTAGGTAGTTTTGTTTCATCATTCCAATTGCTTCTTGAAGTGCATGTATCTCTGCAAGGGAAAAACCACTATCACCATGCTTATCTGTCAAAGGAGTACTCCAATCATAGGTAGCCAACATCTGACGAGCAACATCAAAATGCTCAATGGTTGTGGCAATCATATTGTCATTCACTTTTAGTTGCCCAACCAAATGATGAGGATTTTGTAGCTTATGACCCCCATACAAGTTTTCCGGTTCACAATATGCACTATGATATGAGGCTGATTCGTCATCACTCACTACATGATAAGCAACATCATGTGTGCTTTCATCCATGCACACCTCAACATCTAAGGTACTGCTGCTTTGTACCTCAAAGGATGGCTCAACTGATAAGGTAAAAGTTGCTGGTATGACAGTATCTTCACACACTTCCACTCCCAAAGTAACTGCATGCCCGTCCAAAGCACGATCCTGGGATTCCATATCAACATATGAATCTTCTAGCTTGTTTTCAAAGGTCTGATCTGGAAAATCAGACTCACCATGACATGAATCCCCAACATACAATGCATCATTAGTACCCAATTCCTGAGTACTTTCATGCGACAATTCAATAGGATCATTTTGCACATGTGAAAACACTGTTGTCTCATGCAAAGCTTCATCATTTCTGCTATGAAAATCAGAAGTAGCCTCCATAGTAGAAACTTCTTGAGTCACCTTTTGCAAGGACGATGTAGATAAATCATTACCCAAAGTTGTGCTAGTGTCTTCTTGAATTAAATCAGCATGTCTATCAAATTCATCATATAAATTTCTGCATACTTCATAGGAATTTGAAGATACCAAATCATTCTGATGAAGAGTTGTATCATCTTTATGTGTAGATTCTCTATCCATTTCATGTGTAAAAAATTCATGAGCTATAGTGTGATATTTCTTCCTTGCAAACTTTGTCTTATGGCAAAGTCTCGGGTGCAAATCCATGTAACTCATGAAAGGAAGTTCCTTCTTAATTTTTTGAGGAAGAGTGCTATACTCCTTAAACATGCTAATCACTTCTTCTTCTTTGTTTTGTGGTGTTCGACCTTTGCTGGTAGGAAGTGAATTGAATCTTTTAGGCAACCCAAACTTTGAAAGCGTTTGCTCTAAATGCAGCAACTCTCGATTGAGCTTGTATTGGGATTGTTCAAGTTCTTTGAACGCCTGTTTATCGCTGAGCAATGTTTTCATGAAGCCCATTTTCGCTGTTCAAATTGAAAACAATTCCATTTGACTTGTGTAACTGCTAATTTTCCCACCAAATGAATGCAACCATCACCCAACAGGTTAGCAGGAAACCGCTATGATACCACTGTAAGAACCCACACCTGGTGGACTCTAACGAAACAAGTTTCTGCCTTATATTTAAATAAACCTTGGGTTTATTAACTATGCTTGATGTGTTAGATATTTTCCAAAGACTTTTCCAAGTAAATAGAAATGCATGGGCAACAAAGAATAATGCTGATTATTATAATTCAAGAGCAGCTGTAGCAAATCTTTATAATTTCATTCTCAAATCAGTCTTACCAAGGTTTGCAATTACAACATATTCATTCCAATTCATAATATTTTACTTGAAACACAATCAATATCATACCTAGTGTGCAAACTAGCAAGAAGCTGGTTTGAAAGTGCATTAGCAGCAGTATTGGAAAGTCTGATATAACTTACAGCAGCACACCCTCATTAGATTAGATGCCCAGCCATGTTGTAGAAGCAACCCAAATGCCAACGTTTTGCTGCAAGGAGAACACGTCTAGCACCAAGGAGATGAAACAGCCTTCCAAAGCAATATATTTTGCCCAGAAATCACCAATATAGCAACAGCTATGGCTATCAATGAGTATCTTCAGACCTGTTATAGAAATCCTTTAAATCTGCTTGAAAGCCCTTCAATATACTTGCAATTTCTTCTCAAATAAGCCCAGATTTCAATAAGGTAGTAGCAAGATACGAAGTGGTAAAGAGCAGCAATAAACCCCTTTAATATCTTTCACAAATCTGCTCAAACACTGTAGCATTTACTGTTCACGCGGCACTGTAGCACGGCACTGTTCACGTGCACTGTAGCAGGTACTGTTCATGCGTCACTGTAGCAGCCAACACAAAGCTTGGAAATTGATCGTTAACGGCTGCCAATGATGAATCTTCGGGTCTGCACTTGAAAGACCTTCAATAATCTTCAAACCCTAAATAAAATCTTCACCTTTAAGCACAAATAGAACTTTTGGATGAAGCTCTCCTGAATGCCAAATTCAATGGATATTTCACCACCTCAAATGGCTGCAACACTAAAGAGTTTATCGTTCTTTAATGGCTTGAGAGACAGAAACCCTAGGCTTCTCCTTCTCAGAGAAATTCTCATCAAAACAAATGCTCAATCCAATAATCATCTCATAATCAGTTCGATTTGTCTTGACAGTATATATATCTCCTTTCAAGAATTCGACCCAAAGCAATCTTTTAATAATCATTTAAATAAATGATTAATTTCGCCCTTTTTGACTTAGGACAAATATTTAATAAATGGCGTCCCCTTTTGATTAATAATTAAATGCTCATTTAATTATTATTTTAACCCCTCTTTTATAAAGTATTAAATACTTTATAACTCGCCATCTAATAATTTTAATATTTCATTAAAGTGACTTTATATTATAAAGTCAAATTAATAAACATTTAATAAATATTAAATGCCCAAGTAAACACTGTATGTTCATCAGATCATCAAACTAGGTTGAAACTGAGCTGACCAACTGAACCAGGTGCCCTGCTAAAAATAGCAACTCCTGCCTGCCTAACTTACTATAAATAGTAAGTATCTGTAAATCACTCTGGAAACGTCTGCTAAGGCCCAAACCTGAATCAACTGAAGGAGTAACGTCCTGAAACTCTGGATAACTACCAAGGAAGACCCTCTCATCACATTTGTCAGCCTACGAGGGTCAATGATAGGCTAATCCTTACGAACTCTGATGCTCGCAAAATGGGGACATTACAAAATGCCAATCCATTGGCATAGACACATATTGCTATGTCTCGATCAGCAATCTCTCTTGCCTCATTCTGAAATGAAGCTTCCAATGGTCCCTTAGATCTTTTATTTGAAAAGGGCACGGTTTGCTCTTGAGGGATGTTCATAAATGGATGGCTTTCTGTAGGTGGAAGATAAGTAGGTGGTGTAGGGGGTTTCATGGATCGAGATCCTCTCTTCAAAGGATGGCTTGTTTTAGGACTACCAGCTTTTTGCTCTGCTTTTTCGTGCTCAGTAATATATTCCAACACCACGTCATGTGGAAGGCCTTTCCCTCACCTTTTGGAGGTCCTGGACAATTTTTGAAGCCACTATCAGGGATCTTACACAAGTGTGCTTTCACTTGACTGTATGAGCTAATATATCGAACTTTGCAATGACTACAAATCCAAAGATATACTCCACCACCTGGACATTGTTGAACCATTTCTACATATTTCCAAAGGGGATAGGTTGGGTTTATTTTGAAACGAGATTGGCCTGAGGAGTTAGAAGTGGATGCCATTGTAATACCTAAGGCACAACAGATTGAAATAATTTTGGTATTGAAATTTGAAACTAAAAAACTTAAACGAATGAGAACAAAACAAGAACTTAAAAAACAAAACAAAATAGTTCATTTGTTAAAAAAAATGTAAGAAAAAAATCAAAAAACTTCAAAGAAACCTACCTCTTTTGAACAAATCTTGCTCTACGATATTCTTGGCAACGAACGGACGCTTGCAAGTGCTTAGGAATAGCACAACAATCAACTTTGAACAACCAACGATCAGCCTTCAGGTCTATTCAAGTTTGTGCAAGCAAGAGAGAAAGTTCAGCAATGGAGGAAAAAAACCTTGTTTTTCATTCACAAATTGTTAAATGAGAGTGTTTTACCTATTTGATGTGTTTGGAGGCAAAGATTAGGGTTGGAATCAATATTTTATTATTTAGAAGTCAACTTTTGGTCAAAAAAATAATATAAAATTGAAAAAAAACTCACTCTTTTCGCGGCCTGGACGTTTTGACGTCTGGATTCGCGCCAAATTCGTCTGGGCGCATCCTGGACGAATCCACAGAGGCGAACTGAATCCGCAGCGAATCCACAATCAAATTTTGGATCCTATCCAAATCCGACCCGAATCAAACATAATTTTGAATCCGATACAAATCGTATCGTATCCGGAGGCTAGGAGTGACGAATTGGTAACATAGACGACAGGGAATAGAGGGCTTACACAGCAGTGGTCAGTAGATAACTGAGATAGATCTCCAGCCGAAAAAGGTCATGCCATCCATCTTTCTTGTCCTCATTCTTTTGGAATTTGTAAAAGCAACTATATTTACCTTGAAATTCTTAATTGTTTGAGAAAGATAGATAATGATGTATTTAAACCAGCTAGTGAGAGGGTAGGGTTGCATTAAATCTCTTGAGTATTTCTTAATAAGCTTCTTTAAAACAGTTGGACTAGGATAGTACATTACTGAGAGGTCCTGTTTTATCAGAGAGAAAATGCCATAGTTTCTTGTTTAGTTGTGAACTATTATTGAATAAAAACAATTGTGAAATGAAATCTTGAATGAGCACAAAATAAGCAAACAATAACTCACGGTTCTTGAGGATTTGAGTCAAGAATGAAAGACAAACTTGCCTAGGAAAAAAAAAAGAGAACAGTTAAAGAATGTACATTAGGGCTATAACAGCCAATAAATAAAAGAAATTACTGTTTTTCATTTCCAAAACTAATGGGAGATTATTTAACCAGAAATGTGTTAAACAATAAAAGGTAGATATCCTCCAAGGTAGCCTTCTTGTTTTTATTAACCATTATGAGCAACCTAGTCCAGTCATGTTAGCTTAAGATACCCTCATGAGTCAATATGCAGTAGCATAAGAGACAGACATGATGGTTAAAAATTTCATTATATGATTCTTGTCGAGTAGGGTGATAAACTTGACTACATGACTTTGTCGTGTTGCAATTATTTAAAACCTTGGCCAAGGTGATGCTACTACCTGTTAGTGTCAGTTTTTTTGCCCCAGATATGCACCCCAGTTAGAGGTCATACTAGTTAGGAGTTGCCTATAGTGTATGACTGACTAGGGATTGTGTAGGGTCAAACACCAATCACATATGGCATTAGAATCTCTTTCCATTACTTCTCTGCGAAGGGTCGGGCCTTTCCAGTAGGAAATGGCTCGGGGGACTAGTAAGTCCGTGGATGGGTGGAAAAGCGCCCTAATGATATTTTCCCTCCTCAGTTTCAGCAATAAAAGATGGTTAAAGTTCCAGACGGAATAGACGGATTTAAGGAAACTGTAATCTCAAACTCTCTATATCTTTGTAATGGTTTCTTACTCTAAAAGTTTTCCTTTCAATTATCTTGCATGCATTTCAATTTAAATCAGCTTAAAGTCCATGCTCTTTCTTTTGTTTGAAAATATATATATATATATTGCTGCTCTAAATCAGTTTTTATGCATTTCAGTTTATGCAAGTTTATATTTGAATTAAATGTTGCACTTTTATTAGTTGCTTAATTTTAGTATGTTGCATATGGTATTAGAGCGACCGGGTTCGACACTGAACCTAGGGCTCATCACCACAAGAAAATTTAGGAGTAATCAAACTAAAACGAAGCATTTTGGTTTTTGCCAGGATGTGGATTCATCCCACCAAACGTAAAAGAGCTCGAGATCCAGTTTATTCTCAGCTTTGGAGAGTAACAAGTTTGAAACATGATTATTCATGTTGCACCCCACCCTTTGATAACGAAACCCTAGCTGATGCACTTAAATGACTGAGAAGAGAAAGACAACCTTGGATAGCTTCAAGAAGAGAAGCGGTGAGAACAACCATCATGGCGAATAAGATACCTAAAACTGAAAACAAATCAGTAACTCCTGTTGTAAACAAAAATGAGTCTGATGACTCAAAAGAACTTCGTGTACCCACTTCGGGTTACCAAATAATTCCTTATTCCACGTTAGAAGGGCGGGAAGAGCCCATAACTGGAAGTGACAATAGCTCTTAGATAAGGGCTTGAGATGTAAATAGTGTAAGAAAAAAATTGTAGTGCTAATAAAATATCAATTTTGTTGTGTGTAACCTTTGAATTAAATGTATGTAAGTAAATAATGGAATAAAGAGACTAAAAGGATGCTTATTTAACAAGTTAATTAAGTAATTTAAAGATGTATGATATGCAAGAAGATGGAGGGGAAACTAGACTCCCACAGACTCCTACAACCAAATTAGATAGGCTTCTACTCATGATGCAAGACACCCAAGCCAGGCTATGTCATTTGGAGCAAAGGGAAGATAGACACACAGAACTCAGAATGAGGAACATGAGCCTCAGTTTGGAGACGGAAATACTGAAACAGACCACACACATCAAACCAACAGTGAAGAACATACCTTTTCCCAGTCTAGTAAAGATAAAACAGTACGCAATGTCATTTCTGATGACATGAAAAAGGTTAAACCTAAGTATGACGGATCTGAGGCTGGTGATGCCGTTGAGGCATGGTTAACCGGAATGAAAAAATATTTTGAAATCTAGGATTATACTGAAAATATGAAAGCAATATGGGGGGCTTACCAACTGACTAGAGAAGCTGTCGGTTGGTGGGAAAACAAGAAGGCCGAATTAGGCTTGAAGTCCGCCAAAGTGACATGGGAGCAGTTTGTAGAAATCTTTAGGCAACGATGGCTGCCTCAGTTATTTTTTGAGCATAAATTGACAGACTTCCAAGAGCTGAGACAAGGGGAACTTTCCATACATGCTTACTGGGAGAAGTTTACCCGTTTGCTCAAGTACGTTCCTCAATTTCAAAAAGATGAAAAGTACAGAATTAGAAAATTTATTACGGGTCTCAACAACCGTATAGGTGGGTCTGTAGATGTTTTGGCTCCTACTACTATGAATGAAGCCTATGAGAAGGTTGTAAGACAAGAACAAAAGCTCAAAAAGGATGACTCCATTAGGGACAGGAACAGAAAGAGGAGTAAGTGGTCACAAAATTCCCAGTCATTTAAGAAGAAAGGAGATAACTTTGGATCCAGGAACAAAAATGGAAAAGGGTTTAAGGGAGGCCGTCAGGATAATCAGGGAGATAGGAGGGGTTTTGATAAATCCAGAAGAGGCAATGTGGAAAATAATAGCGAAACTGAAAAGAGAGGACCCCTAGGGGGATGTTATACATGCGGAGGCGAGCATTACGCTAATCAGTGTCCCATAAGAAGTCAGGGGGGGCAGCAATAGAGGAACCCTTTAACTCCACAGCAGACAACATTTCAACAGAGAATCCATGCAGCGATGGACAACAGACAAGCAGAATATCAATTTACCCCGATAGAGACTTCAGGTATGCTATATGGGAACCCCATAACTGTACTCATAGACAGAGGAGCTACAAAAAAAATTATTTCTCCTAAATTGCTAAGCAAGTTTCCTAAAAGAGCAGGATTTATGGCTAATTCTTGGACTGTTGAGTATGCCAACCAGTCGAGAGCTTGAGTAGAGCAGTGTTTATTTGAGGCCAAGGTTGAGCTTCCAGGCCTTACCACAGAAGTAGATTTATATGTAGCACCCCTGGGGCACCTATGATGTCATTCTAGGTATGAATTGGTTGGGAAAACACAAAGCCAGGGTTAACTGTTATGACAAAACAATTGAGTGCGAGGATGACCTAGGAAATAAAGTGTTGGTGCAAGGCACTCGTCATGAGGTCAAGTTGCGAAAACTCTCCGCTATACAATTAAAGCGAAGTGGAAGGAAGGGTTGTCAGATCTTCGCAGTAAAAATGGAGGAAATTTGTGAAAACGAAGAAATTGCTTACCATGATGACCTAGTGATGTATGAAACTAACTATCTTAAGGGGAAAGTTCAACGGAATATGAGAAACCAAAGGAAACCTTTGAAGAAAAATATCACTATCTTCAGGATTATCAAGATGTATTTCCTAAGCAAATACCTGGGTTACCACCAAAAAGGATATTCGATTTCTCCGTTGAGTTAGTACCAGGAGCAGCACCAGTGTCGAAAGCTACCTACCGTATGACAACTGTAGAACTTATGGAATTGAAAGCCCAATTACAAGAGTTACTAAGCAGAGGTTTGATTAGACCTAGTGGTCGCCATGGGGGCCACCGGTAATATTTGTTAAGAAAAAGGATGGGACCCTTCGTCTCTGCATAGATTACAGAATGCTAAACAAGTTAACCATCAGGAACAAGTACCCTCTACCCCGCATCGGATCAAATGCGCGGAGCAGCAATTTTCTCTAAAATAGATCTACGGCCAAGGTATCACCAGTTAAGGCTTAGAGATGAGGATATCCACAAAATAGCCTTTAGGACTCGTTATGGGCATTACGAGTTCACGATATTACCATTTGGGCTTACCAATGCCCCAACTGCATTTATGAATCTGATGAATAGCGTGTTCCATGACTGCTTGGATAATTTTGTTCTAGTATTCTTAGATGATATTCTAATTTACTCTAAGTACAAAGAACATTATCAGCATTTGCAAATTGTTTTACAGCGCTTGCGTGAACACAAGTTATATGGGAAGTTATCTAAATGCACTTTCTTTCAAAAAAAAGTACAATACCTGGGTCATATCATCTCAGAAAAAGGTATTGTTGTGGATCCGACTAAAATAAAGGCTATAACAGAATGGCCCACCCCCAAGAATGTGCATGAAGTAAGAAGCTTTATGGGCTTAGCAGGCTACCACAGGAAATTCGTAATGAACTTCTCGCGTATAGCATACCCATTTACATCACTTCAAAGGAAAGGGAAAAGTTTTGTATGGACAAAAAAGTGTCAGAAAGCGTTTGAGCTCCTTAAGGAGAAGCTAATCATGGCACCAATATTAAAAGTACCAAACCCTGAGAAGCAATTTTTGGTAGTAATTGATGCATCAGGGGAAGGACTAGGTGGGGTACTAATGCAGAATGGGCAGGTAATAGCTTATGAATCCCGCAAACTCAAAAGTTATGAGCAAAACTATGCACCACACGATTTGGAGCTCGTTGCTATAATGCATGCTTTACAAATGTGGCGTCACTACCTACTAGGAAAACCATTTGAGCTCCGATCAGACCATCAGGGGTTGAAATACATATTTACCCAGCCTAATCTCAGTGCGAGGCAAAGACAATGGTTGGAATTAATTTCAAACTATGATTTTGAGATTAACTACATTAAAGGGAAAGAAAATCAGGTAGCAGATGCTTTGAGCCGCTGACGACAGGTTAATGCGGTAACCACAATGCATTCAGATTTTAGAGACCGTGTGCTTCATCAACTAAAGAATGACAGATATTACCAGCAGGTAAAGGTAGCTCTACAACTCAACCCTCAAGATCCAAGGTGTGAGGGGTTCATAATAGAAAACAACGAGTTACTAAGGTATCAAGGTAGAATGTATATACCCAAAAGCACCGAACTTATAAATTTGATTTGGAAAGAAGTGCACTTTGCACCATATTCCGGACATCCTAGGGTTACTAAACTTTTAGCAGATATTAAACCCCTATATTTCTAGAAGGGAATGAAAAAAGATTCCGCAAGATTTGTGGCAAGCTGTTTAGAGTGATAGAGAGTTAAGGCTGAACATCAACATCCCACAAGATTGTTGCAACCCAACACAATACCTGATTGGAAATGGCAAATAATCAGTATGGACTTTGTCCAAGGATTACCTATGTCTAGAAACAAACATAACGCCATATTGGTAGTAGTAGACAGACTTAACAAAGTAGCACACTTCATACCAGGAAACTTAACAGATGGTGCACCAACTATTGCCTATAAATTTGTGCAAGAAGTATTTTGATTGCACAGAGTACCCAAGAAAATAATATCCGATAGGGATGCCAAAATGACGTCCAGATTTTGGCAAACCTTGTTTACAGCCCTGGGTACGCAACTGAACATTAGTTTCGCCTACCATCTTGAGACAGATGAACAAACAAAAAGGGTCAACCAGATACTAGAAGATCTTCTCCGAATGTACTGCATGGATCAACAGTACAAATGGGAAGACTATCTTCCCTTAGTTGAGTTTGCTTATAACAACTCCTATCAGCCATCAATAAAAATGGCACCATTTGAGGCACTATACGAAAGGAGGTGTATAACTCCTATCAGCTGGGATAAGCTGGAAGATAGGATAACCCTCGGTCCAGAAATGCTCTCAGAAATGGAAGAGCAAGTAAAGTTGATCAGAAAAAGGTTAGCAAAAGCTAACGATCAATAGAAAAGCTATGCAGATGCAAAGCGAACTCCAAGACAATTTGAAGTGGGAGAGAAAGTGCTTCTTCGCGTCAAACCTCATAAAAGTGCCATAAAATTTGGAAAATCAACCAAACTTGCACCCCGATATGTTGGACCATTTGAAGTCCTAGAAGTTATCAATCTGGTTGCTTATAAAATTGCTCTACCACCAGCTCTCGCCCGGTTACATGATGTTTTCCATGTTTCATATCTTAAAAAGTATGTATCTAATTTTGCACATTTAATTGATTGGAATTCCTTATAGGTACAGGACCCAGGGGTAGTCATGATCGAGCCAATCAGGGTGCTCAAGGTACATAGGCATCACTTATGTAACAGAGAAGTTGCCCAATGTAAGGGAGTGGGACCAGTACTCGGAAGATAGTGCCACTTGGGAGGACTTCAGTGAAATGCATCAGAAATTTTGAAATGTGCCCCTTAATTTTTTCTCAACATTTCCACAACACAAACCAGCACTATGCCAAATGTTAGCGTTACCTTCCAAAAGATAATCCAACTGAATGTAACCTTCACCAAGAATGTTCACCAAGATCCTTTGAAAGGTGAGGTGATAGCATATGGGAAGGGAACATTAGCAACAACTAAATTGAATTACAATGCAAGAAATGAGAGTAGGCGATGATCCGACCATGAAAGATTCCACACTACCACTTGTTTAGTGGGGAGAAGATATTACAATGAAAGAATAATTCTTCTGCAACAGTAGGCATCCACTAAGCCGTGGGAATACTCCACTTATTTAGTGGGTGAGAAATGAGAAATGCAATTTGTTCTTTCCTCCACACTGACGGTAAACAGACCAGGGGTTACAATGTTTGCTTAAACACAAAGTAAATGCAGTAGTTAAAATGACTAGAACAGTACTACTGTTTACAGCCTTACAATGAGTTATTACAATGAATTTCATTAGAAATCTGCTCCATATCAACTGCAAAGTTTATACTATATCTCTAGTTACAATAAGAGTAGAAAATCAACAAAAACATAGCATAAGGGAAGAATATCCACGTCTGATTTTCAAAAGCAGCAAACCAATGTTCAAACCGGCAAGTAAAATTACCCTCAAATCACTCAGAAACATCATCCATACTTCACCAACTCATTTGAAACTTAAAACATACCTTCTCAATTGCTAGGCGACCAAGTAACTCCAAGAAGCAAGGCACCAACAGCTCCAAAAATGCCAAAGGAGATGGTACGGCCCTAGAAGAGGGGCGACCTCTCTAGGAAAATGAAGACTCCAAAATAAATTCTGAAAATCTGCAATTAAGGGCACCACTAGCATAAGAATCATTAGAACCAATACCCATAAGCAGGATAAAATCGTACAAAGAGCTGTATTTGAAAATCTCCTTCAGCCATGATAAGACCAGCAAACACAAATCTGAAAATTTTATCAAAATATTCTATATCTTCAGCAATGAAACTCAATATGTACTTTTGAATGAAGCACACTCCCAATTGACCATCTAGGGAACCATAGTTTCAAGCTCGAAGAATGGTGTAGAAAGCTAAGCTCCCCCTTAGTCGGGTTCTGAATTCAATCCAACAGCATTTCGATATAATAAACCAATAATGAGAAATGAGTGAGCAAAGGCCTCGTTTTATAAGTTTTGAGGTGACTCTTCAGCTTCTCCAAATGGGACACCTTTCTTGATTTGAAAATAGTTAATTTTTAAATTCACCTTTTCTCCTCTTCAATTAGGCGTCCAAACTCCTTAGGCATAATGATCTTTGATAAAATAATAATTTTCCTCCAAAGTGGCGTCCAATCTCATTATCATTTTTAACTTTAGAAATATTAATTTAATCTCCTAATGAGGCGTCTACCCTCCAAGTCCCCTTTTTAAATAACATGAAGTTAATGTGCTAGGCCAAGGGGTCATAAACACATTAAAAAAATTAAATGATTTAAGTAAATAATTTCTTTTAAAAATGCACCTCAGAAAGCCAATTTTAGAAAAACTCAACTGTCCTCCCTGAAGAAGAAAGCTCACTCAACTGTTACCAATCTGAGTACTGCCACAAATAGAACTTACTAAAAATAGTAAATTTTGAGAAGTTGCTCAACTCGCTTTGCATGTTATATCATTGCAAAGCTCTTTGAAAACCCAAAAAGAATTTGCAATCCAAATCTCAAAACTCCAATGTGCTAGCTAAAAATAGCAAGTTCCGGAAAAGGTTGTCAGATGGAGATGCATGTTACACAATTCGAAACTCTCTAAAAACCCAGAAAACTCCACCAGACATGCATCAAAAACTCATACATGCAAACCCTCAAAAATGCTTCAGAACCCAATAAGACAAGAAACCCTAATTTTACCTCTAACGAGCCTACAGGCTTTCAAAAATAGGCTATCAGTCACCGAAGAGCGTATGACTAAGATGGGGACATTACAAATTTCCTCACCTGTTTAATGTTTATAACAACTGAACTTCTTTCATTATGTTTGGACAAACAATAAAAACTTTTGTTACTTATATGATACTCTAAATCATCGAGGACGATGATTCACAAGGGGAAGGATATGTTACATCCGACTTGTGCCCTAGCTATTTTGATGTTGTGCTCTAGATATTCTGAAATTGTGCCCTAGTTATCTCGATGTCATTTCTCAAGCATGTATATATATATATATATATATATATATATATATATATATATGTCATTACTTAGCTTGTTGAATGGAGATATACAATGTATATATAATTGGTTAAATTAAGTTCATTTGACAGATGTTTTCATGCTTACATAAATGCAGATGCAAAGAGGTATTGAGATTTCAGACTAACTATTTGTTTTTGACCTAGTGGTTGCAGGAAGTTATCGCCTCCGAGAAGGGAGGGAAAGTATCATCATGTACGAGGGGTAATAGAAGAGAAGTCTAGTGCCATCTGAAACCTAACCTATAAGTTTGTGACTGTCATTTGAGTAGGATTGGAACTACAAGTTCAGAGTTGTCAAGTAAACCACAAGGTCGACCTTGGGTGTTAGGATCACCTCACCTATGTTGTTGGTCGTGTAGCATCACCTTGTTATTTCTTTTGAATTAAAAATTAAAATTTAATCTTTAAAGGACCTTGTCTTTTGGTGAACACTAAAATGGCTCTCGAAAATATTTAATTTTTATTTAATTGATCAAATATAAAAGAATTAAACTTAATATATATCGATAATTTCGAAACACATTTATATAAAGGAAATGGATGTAATTATTAATAACGTTCTTATTAAAAGGATAATTGTCAATTGTTTTTATTATTAATATTTAAAAAGAATAATCTTTATGCATTATAAGGGGCAAGTAATTAATATTTATTAACTCTTTTTTAAAAAAAACTCTCGAGTCTCATCTAGTGAAGTGGTGTTTAAGCATTCACGGGTGCATACTCTTGAATATTATATTTTATTTAAAAAACTCACGTGATACCTTACGAAAGGGAAAGAGAACAAAATACATATTATCCACGACGCCACTCAAGACGGAGGTGGAATTTTTGGATTTTAAATCAATGCAAGTAAGAAATCAGTTAGGTTTTTAATTATGTAGGGAGGAATTAAAAGTTTCAAGTCCGTGGGAATTTGGGGAAGAAAATTCTCATTCGCACAACCAGAAAGAAAATGCACGGGAGAAAATGGAGAGCATACATGAAGAGTATAGGAGAATGGAGGAAGAATAGAAGATGGACGGCAGTGTGGAAAATGTAGAACATGCACATCTGAGTTTCGGAAATAGCAGATAAACGGCAGTGTGGAGGAGAGACGGCAGAGTAAAAGCTTAGACGTATAGACCAGCAACGATAGAAGGGAAGATAGTTGGAAAAAGAAGATACACGACAAGGAATAAAGGGCTTACACAGCAGTGGTCAGTAGAGAATTGAGATAGATCTCCAACTGAAAAAGGTCATGCCATCCATCTTTCTTGTCCTCATTCTTTTGGAATTTGTAAAAGCAACTATATTTACCTTGAAATTCTTAATTGTTTGAGAAAGATAGATAATGATGTATTTAAACCAGCTAGTGAGAGGGTAGGGTTGCATTAAATCTCTTGAGTAATTCTTAAAAAGCTTCTTTAAAGCAGTTGGACTGGGATAGTACATTACTAATGTTAGTTTTTCATGATCAGATAAATCAAACTTAAAGTAAACAGAAAATGCAACACATGAGACAATGAACACCACAAGATACCTTGGGAAAACCCTCCAACCTGAGGGAGAAAAAACCCAGCCAATATATCTCATGTATTGAAAGAATAAGAGCAGAAATCTGCTTACAACTCAGGCACAACACAATGCCTATTAGATACAATTAATATCACCTCTCCTAGATGCAAAGATACAAATGATATGTTTCTCCTTGAATCGACTTGCTGCTACAAACTATGATCTGCTGCTCCAGATTCGATCTGCTGCTCCAAAATGCGAATTATGCTAAATGAACTTGATATCATAAACAATGAAGTGCCATCGAGTATATATACTAAATGAGGAGGAGGACGTGACCCTTCAAGAACAAGTCGGCCCACATAGAAGAATGCAACCCTTCATAAAAACGTGTCCCAATGAAGAAGTATGTCTCTTAAAAATCACGTCCAAGGAGCAAGAGATCGGCCTCAATAAAAGTTACATCTCTTCATTAACTCGTGCATCTTTATCAATTAATTATTGTTGGCATAAATCGTGCCTCTTCAACAAATCGGAATCTTTATAAATTAAATAGCCATAGGCTATTATTTAATTTATCATCATTTAGGAGATCGGCTAGAAGTAGACGACTGCAACTACTTTATCATCAACACTCCCTCTCAACTAGGGAGGAATACTTCCTGCTGTACAAAACATATCACCTCATCGTGATGTCAATCAACATGGCTATATCCATGTGAGAAAAGAGCTTATCACCTCATCGTGAAAGCATATCAGATATCACCTCATCGTGATACCAACCACAATGGCTACACCCATATGTGGAAAGGAAAGATATCACCTCATCGTGATATCAACCATCATGGCTACACCCATGGATGGTATGTACAAGTGCTCATCACTCCACGTGATGTTGTCACCTCATTGTGACTTTCACCATGGCTCTCCCAGAGGGTGAAACACAAGTACAAGAAATATCATCATGGACTCCCTCACGTGATGTTGTCATGGAGTCACACACATGACATCCACCATGGCTCTCCCAGAGGGTGGAATCAATGGATTTCACCTCGAACCTCTCTTACAGAGAACTCATTAACAAGGGATTTCACCTCGAACTTCTCTCACAGAGAAGAACTCATTAAAGAGAATCACTGATATTGAGACTCCTTCTCAGTTAAGGCTGTATTCTCCACCATACCAAGCTTATCTCGAAAGTACACAAACTTTATCTTGGAGAGAGGCTTGGTGAGAATGTCTGTCATCTGCTCATCAGTGCTGATATACCTCAACTGTATAGCTTTCCTCAATACCATATCTCTGATATAATGGTATTTGATCTCAACATGCTTGGTTTTGTCATGGAACACAGGATTGACAGAAGGCTTCACACAGCTTTGGTTATCACAATGAATGATAGTAGGCTCCATTGATTGTCCAAACAATCCTGCAAGGAGCTTACGAAGCCACATTGCTTCACGAGCTGCCACACAAGCTGCAATGTACTTGGTCTCTGCTGTACTCAGTGCCACAGAAGACTGCTTCCTGCAGACCTCAACTGAAACAACATTCAGAGGTACTCTTCCGATCAGCAACACAGCCATCTTCTTTAGGTTCAGTGAGCTCCCTTTGAATCTTCAAGCACTTGCATCAACCTCCTAACCTCATCGTCCAAGATTGCCTGCAACGCTTGCCTTAGAGAAATGGTTTCCAGCGCACACCTCCGTAGAGATTCAGGGCTGTCCTCTTCGACCTCATCCCAGATCACTCTATTCTGAATAGGTTTGCGGAGCTACCAATGTTAAATCCAGGTTGACTGATTTGAGCAATTCTGATCTCAACTGCTGAAGAGGTACTTCAAGGATTTAGCATCTGGCCTTGCAACACTGCAACCCTTACTTATTCTCAGTGAGTCATAGAACTCCCTCTGAAGATTAATTTTTCCTCTTCGAAGAGATGTCTTCAGTCATTCACTCAGACTCATGGCTGCAAGCAGTGTCTCCATTCTTCAACCTACAGAATGCATCAAGCTCTTCTTGAAGGCAATCTCTTATGCTACTTGATCTATCCTAAAAGTATTTAGAAGAGATTACTAATAGTTCATGGAACTCAACTATCTCGAACAAAAGTACCATTGCTAGAAGCATACATGATTGACTATCTCAATGTTATAGCATGAATTAATAACTATATAACAATTCATGAACATTATTCAACCATGCAATACTTATCTCATTGAAATCAAGATCTCCTGAGTAACCCCAGATAATTAATTCATCATTCATCTTTGTTGATTCTAACATGTCTTTCTTCCATTTTCTCAGAAGAGCTAATCTCAGCATAACAAAAGACAATCTACACAGAATCATAGATCATGCATATAGAAAAAAATCATAATCATAATTTTAGTTTTCCTTTTATTTCAGAGTCACACTCAGAAATTAGCATGAAACAACTTGCAATGAATAATTCTTAATTCTAAAGAATCTTATCCCAGTGATCACTATTTACTGTTCACATGTAATCCAAGCAAATAATGTCATGTTTTGCATAACTCAACAAACTGAATTTTAGCCTAGAAGGGTAATTACAATCAAAACAAAGAATACTTATCTCTTAAATGTTCTGATGGGTGGACACAGTATGATTCACTGCTCTTGCACTCAGATCAGTACACAACCTTCACGGCTTGAACACGGGCCCATGACTTAGAATAGAAATTCCCTAGAATCATTTTGAAGAGAGATCTTGTCCACATCCGCAAATGAAGCATGTTGATTAGGCCTAGTTGGGCAATCCTTTGCATAGTGACCAAACTTGTCACATCTAAAACATTGAACACAAGAGAGGTCCCACTTCTTCTTGAATGCAGGAACATCATCAAAGCCTTTATCTCTATTCCTCTTGAAGTATCCTTTCTTTCCTCCTTTTCCTTCCTTCTTCGAGGATTGAGCGGAAAGAACATGAATGTCTTCATTTGTAGAGCTTCGACCAATACCTCTTGCAGCCAACCTAGACTCCTCTTGAATATAGTCTACCCTCATACGATCAAACTTGGGAAGTTTCGATCTTGCACTTATACATTGAATGTAAGACTCCCAAGATGAAGGAAGACCATTGAGGGCCAACATGGTCAAATCCTTGCTATCAATAATATGCCCAATAGTAGAGAGTTGATCTCTCAACTTGGTGATCCTCATGAAGTAAGCGATGACAGTTTCCCCTTTCATCATCTTTACGTGATGAAGTTGTTGCTTTAGTGCAAGTGCACGGCTTGTGTTGTTGATCTCATACATCTCCTCCAAAATCTTAAGCATTTCTCTCACTGTCTCCAACTTAGAGATGATTGGAACAATATGATCCTTCACTGAATCAACTAACATCTTTTTCGCCTTGATATCTTTCTTCTTCCATTGAATCTTTTCTTCCTCATCCGTAGGCTCGGTAGTTGTGCTCTCCACGAACTCTGCCAACTCACTTTCTTCCAAGGTGAGCATAATTTTGAATTTCCATGATGTGAAATTTGATGCTCCCTCAAGTCTGTCCTCGATCTTGAGACCGTTCAACATCTTGACGAAGTGATAGAAGAGATCAAGAAGGTGAAGGAGAATAAGGAATATTGTTGCAAGATAAATCTGATCAAGATCTTCTTCAAACCCGCTCTGATACCATGTTAGTTTTTCATTATCAGATAAATCAAACTTAAAGTAAATAGAAAATGCAACACATGAGACAATGAACACCACAAGATACCCTGGGAAAACCCTCCAACCTGAGGGAGAAAAAACCCAACCAATATATCTCTTATATATTGAAAGAATAAGAGCAGAAATCTGCTTACAACTCAGGCACAACACAATGCCTATTAGATACAATGAACAGCATCTCTCCTAGATGCAAAGATACAAATGATATGTTTCTCGTTGAATCGACTTGCTGCTACAAACTATGATCTGCTGCTCTAGATTTGATCTGCTGCTCCAAAATGTGAATTATGCTGAATGAACTTGATATCATAAACAATGAAGTGCCATCGAGTATATATACTAAATGAGGAGGAGGATGTTACCCTTCAAGAACAAGTCGGCCCACATAGAAGAATGCAACCCTTCATAAAAACGTGTCCCAATGAAGAAGTCTGTCTCTTGAAAATCGCGTCCAAGGAGCAAGAGGTCAGCCTCAATAAAAGTTACATCTCTTCATTAACTCATGCCTCTTTATTAATTAATTATAGTTGGCATAAATCGTGCCTCTTCAACAAATCGGAATCTCTATAAATTAAATAGCCATAGGCTATTATTTAATTTATCATCATTTAGGAGATCGGCTGGAAGTAGACGACTGCAGCTGCGTTATCATCAACAACTGAGAGGTCCTCTTTTATCAAAGAGAAAATGCCATAGTTTCTTGTTTAGTTGTGAGCTGTTATTGAAAAAAAACAATTGTGAAATGAAATCTTGAATGAGCACAAAATCAGCAAACACTAACTCACAGTTCTTGAGGGTTTGATTAAAGAATGAAAGACAAACTTGCCTGGGAAAAAAAAAAAAATAGTTAAAGAATTACATTAGGGCTGTAACAGCCAATAAATAAAAGAAATTACTATTTTTCATTTCCAAAACTAATGGGAGATTATTTAACCAGAAATGTGTTAAATAATAGAAAGTAGATATCCTCCAAGGTAGCCTTCTTGTTTTTATTAACCATTATGAGCATGTCATGTCCCCAAAATGATAACACATCAAAATGCAAATAAATAAAAATAATATTAATAACAAAATACATATTAGTGATTTAATGCCATTATCTTCTAGTGTTGAAATAAGAATCATTGAAATACAAATAAATAAAACAAATATCAAAATAAATAACTACAGTTCATAGATAACATTATAGTTATAAAATCATTATTATAGAAATACAAAACATAACTAATTAATACTGTTAATTGTAAATGATTATAAATAAAATATTCACAAAGAAACAATATAAAATAATTAAACTTGAAATATTTAAATAAATATATTAACAACAAATAAAAGAATCGATTCCTCTCAAACAGCAGCAATCCTAAGCAATTACTATATTTAAAAGAATAAATAAAAGCAGCAATCGTTATTTATACAAGGCAGCAATTAACAAACAAAGATTATTATATGTTATGATAAAAAGGGGTGTGATTTGGGTTGAGGGAAAGGTACGATCTGCAAAGGGGGTGTCTATTCGTTGGAAATGGTGTGTCTCTAGTTTGGATCATCTCCCATAGGAGAGTATAATAGAAGATATCGTGGCTGGAAGAAAGGGATGATGAGGGAGGGAATACACTTTGATAAGGCAGCATATGAAAATAAGGATAAAATATATTGTCAAGAATACACTTGAGCAGTAAGTTTAATACTATTTTAAATATAAATATGTATACATGTGGTATATATATATATACCAAAGTAAGTGGAAGTCAATTAGAAATATATATATATACGATTGTGCAATAATAATGCTTACAGCAATTATTGAACCTTATAAGTAATTACGATCTTAATACAAAAATGAATAGATTAATATTTTTTTATATATGTTTTTTATTCTATGATCAATCAAATGTAAGATTGAAGGAAGGCGATTAGGGAATAAAGAGTCATGGGAAGACACAGCCGATCAGGTGATGTATTCACTTAGCAATAATATTTAGCATATTTTAAATATAAAAAATAGATATGGCTAATCTGATTATTGGTGTAATGCTTTCTTTAGTATTATGATGATAATGATGTTGATATTGACTTAAGAGAATCAATGATAAATGCAAATGTATTTGATTGTTTGAAAGATTGTCTTCTTCGTGCTTGTACTCTATTAGGGAGGGCGAACCATGGGTGAGTGGTGCCTAAAAACCCCACTTAAGGATTTTGCTGCGGCCATGGAGGGGTGGGGGTCCCACTTATGATTCCACTACGGCCATGGAGGGGTGGTAGGCCTAGAGGCCACTTAGGACCTTATGGTTCCTTTCTCCTAATAGGGTGAGTGTCTTCCGAGGTGTTGCCATGAGTGGAGAATGCAGGCACTAAGCCATTGGGAAAGGAGGATTGTGGTAGACAACCTCCAGTGCCTAACATGAGGGCTTCAGGGCGGATCCACCCATGACACTCCTCTTGCTTGTTAAATTGCATTTATGATTATGCTTATATTTTGGGTATCTAGATATTAATGCTAACAGATAAATGTGTAGTATAAATATTGTTAATATGGTGAATACAGATTTCAAACCAAGATTACTTCATTAAAAAAGCATTCATTTGGAAAGAAGAAACCCTAAATCTAATCAACAAGTGAATTCTAGGGAAAATCGAGTAAGGGACATTACAATGGTATTAGAGCATCTTTCCTACCATCTTGTGTGTGCTTGAGCTAGTTGCTTGCGTACTTGAGCTACCTACTTGTCTACTTAAGTTGGCTGCCTACTTGATTGCGCTAGTTGCTTGCATGCTTGAGCTACCTACTTGCCTACTTGAGCTAGTTGCCCACTTGCTTGAACTACTTACTTGTGTGCTTGAGCTACCTGCTTGTCTACTTGAGTTGGTTGCCTACTTGCTTGAACTACTTTCTTGTCTACTTAAGCTACTAGCCTACTTGCTTGAGCTGGTTGCCTACTTGCTTGAGCTATTTGCTTGCATGCTTGAGCTGGTTGCTTGCTTGCTTGAGCTACTTGCTTGCATGCTTGAGCTGGTTGCCTACTTGCTTGAGCTAGTTGCCTACTTGCTTGAGCTACTTGCTTGTCTACTTAAGCTACTGGCCTACTTGATTGAGCTGGTTGCCTACTTGCTTGAGTTGGTTGCCTACTTACTTGAGCTACTTGCTTGCGTGCTTGGGCTACTTGTTTGTGTGCTTGAGCTACTTGCCTGTGTGCTTGAGTTGGCTGCTTGCTTGCTTGAGCTACTTGTTTGCCTACTTGAGCTACTTGTTTGCCTACTCGAGCTACCGGTCTGCCTAATTGAGCTACTTGCCTACTTGGTTGAGCTACTTGGGTGTTTGCGTTAATTTTTTATTCATGTGATTTTAAGTTATACCGATTCACAAGCTCCAACTCGTGGGTTTGAAAGAGAAATAGTAGAACGTAAAAATATTAGACAATACATTGTCCTCATAACCAGAATAACCATCACTTAGGTTAGAACTTCCAACCCCTATCAAAGTTAATATCATGACCACAAGGAGCAACATCTTAAAATTACACATCTTAGATTATGATTGCTTGAGGGCAAGCAATCTTGGGTGAGGTGGACTATCATGTCCCCAAAATGATAACACATCAAAATGCAAATAAATAAAAATAATATTAATAACAAAATACATATTAGCAATTTAATGCCATTATATTCTAGTGTTGAAATAAGAATCATTGAAATACAAATAAATAAATAAAATATCAAAATAAATAACTACAGTTCATAGATAACATTAATTATAAAATCATTATTATAGAAATACAAAACATAACTAATTAATACTGTTAATTGTAAATGATTATAAATAAAATATTCACAAAGAAACAATATAAAATAATCAAACTTGAAATATTTAAATAAATATATTAACAACAAATAAAAGAATCAATTCCTCTCAAACAGCAGCAATCCTAAGCAATTACTATATTTAAAAGAATAAATAAAAGCAGCAATCGTTATTTATACAAGGCAGCAATTAACAAACAAAGATTATTATATGTTATGATAAAAAGGGGTGTGATTTGGGTTGAGGGAAAGGTATGATCTGCAAAGGAAGTGTCTATTCATTGGAAATGGTGTGTCTCTAGTTTGGATCATCTCCCATAGGAGAGTATAATAGAAGATATCGTGGCTGGAAGAAAGGGATGATGAGGGAGGAAATACACTTTGATAAGGCAGCATATGAAAATAAGGATAAAATATATTGTCAAGAATACACTTGAGCAGTAAATTTAATACTATTTTAAATATAAATATGTATACATGTGGAATATATATATATATTCACGATTGTGCAATAATAATGCTTACAGCAATTATTGAACCTTATAAGTAATTACGATCTTAATACAAAAATGAATAGATTAATATTTATTTATATATGTTTTTTATTCTATGATCAATCAAATGTAAGATTGAAAGAAGGCGATTAGGGAATAAAGAGTCATGGGAAGACACAGCCAATCAGGTGATGTATTCACTTAGCAATAATATTTAGCATATTTTGAATATAAGAAATAGATATGGCTAATCTGATTATTGGTGTAATGCTTTCTTTAGTATTATGATGATAATGATGTTGATATTGACTTAAGAGAACCAATGATAAATGCAAATGTATTTGATTGTTTAAAAGATTGTCTTCTTTGTGCTTGTACTCTATTAGGGAGGGCAAACCATGGGTGAGTGATGCCTAAAAACCCCACTTAAGGATTCCGCTACGGCCATGGAGGGTGGGGGTCCCACTTATGATTCTGCTATGACCATGGAGGGGTGGTAGGCCTGGAGGCCACATAGTACCTTATGATTCATTTCTCCTAATAGGGCGAGTGTCTTCCGAGGTGTTGCCATGAGTGGAGAATGCAAGCACTAAGCCATTGGGAAAGGAGGATTGTGGTAGATAACCTCCCGTGCCTAACATGAGGGCTTCAGGGCGGATCCACCCATGACACTCCTCTTGCTTGTTAAATTGCATTTATGATTATGCTTATATTTTGGATATCTAGATATTAATGCTAACAGATAAATGTGTATGTAGAAATGTTGTTAATATGGTGAATACAGATTTCAAACCAAGATTACTTCATTAAAAAGAACATTCATTTGGAAAGAAGAAACCCTAAACCTAATCAACAAGTGAATTCTAGGGAAAACCGGGTAAGAGACATTACAGAGCAACCTAGTCCAGTCATGTCATCTTAAGATACCCTCATAAGTCAGTATGCAGTAGCATAACAGACAGACATGATGGTTAAAAATTTCATTATATGATTCTTGCTGAGTAGGGTGATAAACTTGACTACATGACTTTGTCGTGTAGCAATTATTTAAAACCTTGGCCAAGGTGATGCTACTACCTATTAGTGTCAGTCATTTTTTTTGCCCCAAATATGCACCACAGTCAGAGGTCATACTAGTTAGGAGTTGCCTATAGTGTATGACTGACTAGGGATTGTGTAGGGTCAAACACCAGTCACAGATGGCATTAGAATCTCTTTCCATTACTTCTCTGCGAAGGGTCGGGCCTTTCCAATAAAAAATGGCACGAGGGACTAGTAAGTCCATGAATGGGCGGAAAAGCGCCCTGATGATATTTTCCCTCCTCACAGTTTCAGCAGTATGTTGGTTGAAAATTTTGTATACTTGGGAAAGTGTACAAAATTGTGGTTTTAGCCACAGTACGTGAGATAAACTCTCCTATTTTCAAAGGGAAGGCTCCCCCTTTGCTTTCTATTTTAACAATTCAGAAATAAACTCTAACTATAAATCTACTCTAAATCTGGGTGAAACTCTGTCTTGTTCTCTCTTTTCAAAAAAGACACTTATTCTTTTCTCTTATTTCAGAAAAGAATCACAACTGAAAGCATAAATGATTAATAAAGTAAACAAATAAAGAAGCAAAGTTTCCATAAAGGTGCAAAGTCCTCCGTTGCTCCTCCGGGACGGGAAAACAACCAATAAGCGCAAAGTCTTGAAGGCTTGAAATCCTATCTGCCCTTTTAGAATGATTACCTAATGATAATATACAGCATAGGACAGCACAAAGTCTGCAACTATGATGTACCTATTAACTACTCTAAATGAGAACTACCACGAGCACAAAGTCTTGCAATTCTTCTCAATTTCTAAATACTAACTACGAATTCAATTTTTAACATTTACAGCACAAAGTCTGCAAACATTTCAATTGAATCTCTCTTCAGCAATATTCCACAATCTCCAAGTAGTCACAAAGTAATGCTCCAAAATGACATAAGAACACAAAAGATGCAAAGTAGGGCTTCAACACAAAGTCTGAAATTCCAACTCTTTGATATTACTTGAAAAATCACAACTTATAACTATAAAGCTCAAAGTCTTTATGAGTACAAAATACTGCAGAAATTTCTTGCTTGCTAAAAAGATGAGATACAATAGAACCCCTCAGTTATTTATAGGAGAGAAGTCTTGAGAAAAAGGTGGGAGGATCCCAACTAACTTGAAAAATTCTCTCAACCACTAACTAACTACAGTTGACTTATTCAACATTACAAGTCCTATTGTAATTTGACTTGTAATGTAATTACATGTTATTACAATTTACAACTTTGCAAGTGATATGATTACTTGCAATTACATTTTTCCATTTTACATATAATTTGTCAAAACTAAAATTACAAATACATAATTGAAACTATTCTAATTACAAATACATAATTGAAACTATTCTAAGTGTCTGAAGACACAACTTGAACTACATCATCCTTGATTGAATCTTCATGCTATTGTTTGGAAAACATTCTTCCATCTATGTCTTGAAAGCATTCTATGCTCATCAAACATTCCTGTCACTTATTCACTTTCTTGCATGGATTTGTCACTTTCCTAGCTCTTAGGACCGTCTTCATCTTCATAAATTTGTACTGCAACTTGATATAACTGCCCCTTGACATAGAACATCATATTTTTCTATCATCCTCTATCAATGAAGTCCTCATGCTCAGAAATACATTACAAACTGTTTTTTAATCAACTGTCTTTTCCTTTTCATAATTCTAAGATGTCTTGATTCACTGTCCAATCTCAATAGATCTGTATAGGACTGCCTTTTCATGTTACTAATTTTAGTAGGTAAGAAGATATTTTGGTAAAAAACATCCATTTTGAAGTTCTCTTGGAAATATCATCACTTTCCCTTGGCATGACTGTGCTTCAGCTTCTTGTTGTTCTTAATTTGTATCATATGTAGTAATATAACATAACTTTGACCTCCATTACATTGTCTATTCCATATCTTCACTTGAATCTACCATCCTATGCCTTTTCTCTTATCATCATTCTCTGCCTTATGCTCACAAGTTATAAGTTGATAAAACAAATTACAAGTTGCTGATAAAAGCAATTTCAGATCTGGAAACCAATACTGCAAATGATTTCAAAACATACAAGAGATCATGTTACTTGCAATTTCCTTGTGTGGCTTCGTCATGTGGCTGTTATTTCCTTGTATCATTCTCCAGCCTTGGAATTTGTTTGAAAAATAAGGCCCATGCCTTATATTATTGATTTGGTAGGTCATGTGTGCAAACAAGACTAACAAGAATGAGACAAAGGGGCTGCAAAAGTGAGGCCAAAGCTCAATTTCGGGTTTTGGAAGGCTGACTGCAAGTGCAAGTGAAAGGTGACTTACTTGCAATGTGGAGTTTTTACAAGTGAAAAATGCTATGTAAAACTCTCTTTCAAGCAAATCGGGTCTTGGATGGGTGATTGCAAGTGATTTAAACTTGAACTTGAGACCATTCACTTGCAAATCGGGTCTTAGGACCCCCATTGCAAGTTATCAATATTTAAAAAGACTTAAAAGGCCCTCACTTGCAATTCGGGCCTTAAGGCCCCCATTGCAAGTGACATGAAACTTGACTTTTACCTTTCAACTTGTAATTCGGGTCTCAAGACCCCCATTACAAGTTACATATAATTTATAAAGTGGAAAAAGCACTTTCACTTGCAATTCGGGTCTCAAGGCCCCATTGCAAGTTACATGAAACTTATAAAGTGACTAAAAGCACTTTCACTTGCATTTCGGGTCTCAAGGCCCCCATTGCAAGTTACATGAAATTTATAAAGTGACTAAAAGCACTTTCACTTGCAAATCGGGTCTTAGGGACTTGATTGCAAGTAAAAGTATCACTTGCATTTTAGAACTTAAAACCCCCAAACTTGCAGTGAGGTTTTCGAAACCCGAAATTGACCAAAAACACACCAAAAATGACTCAGAATTCCATGAAAACGGACGAGAGTGAATGAAAAATGTTGGCCAAAAGGACTATAGACTCAAAACTTAAAGTGCCCAACCTCTGTACCTCATAATACGTGCGTTGAGGCCAAAAGGTCCCTACTTGCAATGGTGATCAAAAATCCCGAAACAAGGGGAAAAACATGTCTAAATGTTCCCAAATTTCACACAAGGCAAAATAGGAAGGAGACCAATGGCTGCACAATTCAATTGGAGAATTTTGGTGCCTCGAAATGCGTGCCATAGAGATTTATGAAGAAATTTTAGGCAAAATTTTATATGGGTTGTCCAATTTTGAAAATTCAAAATTGAGGACAACATAGTAAAAGATGGTTAAAGTTCTAGATGGAATAGACGGATTTAAGGAAACTGTAATCTCAAACTCTCTGTATCTTTGTAATGGTTTCTTACTCTAAAAGTTTTCCTTTCAATTATCTTGCGTGCATTTCAATTTAAATCAGCTTAAAGTTCATGCTCTTTCAGTTTATACAAGTTTATATTTGAATTAAATGTTGCACTTTTATTAGTTGCTTAATTTTAGTATGTTATATATCCCTCAACTATCCCGGGGATGCCCAAAAGACTCTTACGGCCACCAAGCCATAAAGTGGCAAAAAAAATTCAAAAATATATATTTTTTTAAATAAGAGCCCAAGGCCGAACCCTAATGGCCAATGGGCCCCACCAATGCCCCCTAAACTCTATAAACACTCCAAATTCCTCATTTTTACTCACAATTTGATTTCAATAGCTAGGTTGAAGAGAAGCAAAAGAGTGAGTGAAAGAGTGAAAGAGTGTGATTGAAGTGTTGCAAGTGCAAGAGGGGTGAGAAGGAGCAAGAAGAAGAGGAAGAAGAGGGATTCTCACCAAGTTGGAAGGATTTTTCAAGCACAAGGTAGGATTCTATGAATATTTAAAAGTTTTTTTTTTTTTTTAATTAGTTTCATTTTCAAAATTTAATTTATTCATGATCACATAGACATGGTTGCAAGTGCATATTCAATGATTCATTGCAATTTTCATTGTTCGTTGTTCATATTGTTATCAAAATTCAATATTGAAAAAAAAAAATTCAAGTTTGTCAAACTAGGTTGAAACTTTTGTGTATCCTCTACTTTTGCACTTCGTGCGACCTGAAGTAAGAAAAACAAAAGTGAAATCCTTGGTTGACAAAGATTAAGAACAATAATTTTTATTTGTGTATCCTTTGCTTTTGTGCTTCATACAATCTGAAGTAAGAAAAACAAAAGAAAATCTTTGTGTCTTAATCCTTTGCATGCATAGTTTGAATTTTAATTTTAGAATTATAAACTTATAAATTTTATATTGTTTATTGCAATGTCACGAGTTCTCATGACATGAGTGACATTATGCAAGTACTGAATCCGATTATGCACTGAGGCTGACATTGAGATTGAGAGTGGTGGCCATGACGTTCAAACCCAAACCACTAGTTCCATGGTGACTGCAGCTGAAAGTATTAATTACCCCTCCACATTACTAGTAGAGTATGCTAAGGGTCCTTTTGATCGTATGTCTCCTTTGAAACAATTTGCAACAAAATTACCGAGCAAGCCTGGGACATTTGGGAGCACAAGGTTGTGGAAGTGCCACTTTTGTGGCCTTGAATTTTTTAGCAACATTACCAGAGTTAATGCCCACCTCCTTCATATCCGAGGAAAACGCATGGAAGCATGCAATTTTTTGGGGAGACCAGCAAACTTGAAATATAGAGTTGAGATATATAAGTTATGGTGTGTCAATGAAGTATGCAACTGCACCTATATCTGCTACTTTGTCTCACAAACCGCAAGGTCATCAGGGACAACCACATGATTTTATTTCTACTTTGCAAAGGCAAGTTGCAAATATGCCAATTTCTTCTTCAAGGGTCCATGCAGTAGAGACTAGGGGGAAACACAAGTTGACAAGTGATGTTGGTAGTGGTAACCCAATAGCTAAATTATTCAATGTGCAGTTGAAGGATGATATAGATGATGCCATTGAAAAATTCTTTTTTGCCAATGCCATTCCATTCCATGTGGCTCGATCTCCTTATTTGAAGGAGATGATGTCGATGGTAGCAAGGGGAGGACCGTCATATGTGCCACCAAGGGAGACAAAATTGAGGACCACAATCTTGGATAAGAACTATTCCAAGATAAATGTATTAATGGAGAAAATGAAGGAATGTTGGATGCAATATAGTCATGGATGGGTGGACGGACATTAGACATCGTCCACTCATCAATATCATGGTTACATGTACAAAGGGCCCATATTTTCTTAAGGTAGTTGACTGTTCAAGACATCGCGAAGATGCCAAATTTCAATTTCAGATCCTCAAGGATGCTATTGAGGAAGTTGGGCCACAAAATGTGGTCCAAGTAGTGACGAATGCAACCCATGTGTGCAAAGCTGCAAGGAAATTGATTGAGACAACTTATAGACACATTTGGTGGACTCCTTATTGTATGCATGCCATGAATAATGCACTCAAGGACATGGGAAAGATTGATTGGGTACAAGAAGTGGTCAACGATGCTAGAGATGTGCAAATGTTTATCTACAACCACCACACTTCACATGCACTCTTCAAGAGCTTCTATAAGGAGTTGCAAGAGGCATTGCAACTAATGGTTATGACAGCAGAATGGAATCGGTGGCCTGAGTCCAAGACAGAGCAGGGGAAGAGAGTGAAGGATGTAGTGAAGGGTGATGTTTTTTGGGGTGATGCAAAATATATAGTCTCCATAATTACTCCAGTCTTCCAGGTGATTAGATATGGGGATATCAATGCACCTAACCTTGGAGAGGTGTATGAGTGCATTGATAGTATGCCTGACCAAATGAGGGCTGTCATACGAGAGAAAGACATCACATTAGCATTCTACAATGAGCACATTCAACCAATCATTCATCGGAGATGGGAGAAGCTCAACACTCCCTTGCACATGGCTACCCATGCATTGAACCCTAAGTGGTATAATACTATAAGCAAAGGCCTAGTAGAGTTACGCCCTTACATGATGTTGAGGTGAAGGCAAGGTTCTTTGGGGCCATTGAAAAGATGTATGATCTTGTAGAGGTTGGCATCATTCGTACTAACTGAACAAAAATTTCCACTCTTAGAGGTTATTCTGAGATGGCCAAGATGGATATGGCAACTAAGGCATAGGAGGACCCATGTGGTGGAATTGCCATGGACCAATTTCTTTGACTACCACTCTAGCCATTCGATTGCTATCTCAAGCTTCTAGTTCTTTAGTTGCTGAGAGGAATTGGTCTACTTATAGCTTCATCCACTCTCTTAAGAGGAACAGACTTACCTCTAGGAGAGCAGAAAAGCTTGTGGCTTTACATAGAGCTTTGCATCTCATTGACCGCAAGACACTTGTGTACAAAGAGAGTCCAACAGCACGATGGGATGTAGAGCCAATGGAGTCAACACAGATTGATGAGGATGCTACAGTTACACATGTAGGGCTGGTTGGTATTAGTTTGGCGGAGCTTGACCATGTGTCGACTTCCAACAGTTCTAGTGATGAGGAGTTTGGGGATGATTAGAGGCCTCATTTCACTCCATTTTGTTATTTTGGCATCATTGTACTCATTGTAATCATCATTATGAAATCTTGAATATAAAATTCGAATTCGACATTTTCATTGTTCAATGTTCAAACTTCTATGTTAATAACTTAATTGTTTAGTATTAATAGTATTATAGTATTTTAAATTTTAATTAGAAATTTGCCAAAGTTCCATTTATAAATTCAACATTGTAATTGTTATACATCTTTTTATAACTATTTTTTCAAGTACTATATGAATATCAGTGCCAACCCTACTACCATCCCCCCACCATCCCCAAACTTAGGCCCTTGGCCCCCGTCCTTGAAACCCATCCCCGCGTCCCCCCATCCCTGCATCAGGAAACTCCGTGGAACATTGATTTTTGTAAAGGTGGTTGTTGTTTTGTCTTCAGTTTTATAAGAGATCAAACTTTATTTGCCTGTAGTCATTCTCTGTAGGAGGGTTTTCTAGAGATTTACTATCCTATAGTCTTCACTTCAACAAGCCAAGGGTTTCATTTTTGGAGATTCCTGCAAGCAGCTCCTGGTTTGTAAAGCTTTCTTTTGGTAAGTATCTCAAAAACCTTCTTGGACTTATAAGTTGTTGAACTTCGAAAGGAATGAGGATTTGTTCAAATTTGTTCTTCTGAGATTTTTTTAAGGCTTCTCTTTGTTGCAATTAGAAGGCCTTCAATAAAATTGTTAAAAGAGGCTATTCTTGTTTGACTGTTCCTATTTTGGATTATATGGGTTTTTTTAGTGGTTATAGCCAGTCATTGTCAAATGAGAACTGCTTGAGCAATCACAGAAATAAGTTTGTGAAGGATTTCCTATTTGCAAAGTTCAAATAATAAAATTTTGACTTAGGGTTTAACTTTTGATTTTTGGCCAACTGGATCTAATAGAAAAAGAAGATTTGAGTTTAGGATAACTCTTGCAAGTTTTACGGTTCAGGTTAGATGTGAAATTGTTATCAATACAAGATTCCTCACCTATAACTTGTCAGTGCAAATTGTTCGGAGGCTCAAGGGTTTAAAAATTCAGTTGAATTTGTCCATGGGGAATTTGGACTTTGACTATTGTAATCTCTCCCTACATCTTGTTGACTAAAGATGAATATATTAATACTATGGAGTTATAATCAGTTTGTGATATTAGTGATGCTAGTCATATGAAGAAAGGAGATATGATTTGTAAGAACATAGTCGGTTAGCTTGATTGTGATAATGGAAACTTGTCATAAGGGAGTATTCAATCATTATCATAAATGGTTTGAGTCAATACCATTCTCTGAGTTGCACCACTTGTGTTTACTTGTTCTTTTGGAAACATTACCCTGTTTTATTGTTGAATTTATGTGATCAGTTTGTGATATTAGAGGTCCTAGCCATATAAAGGAAGGAGTTAGGATTTATAAGAACATTATTGATTAGGTTGATTATGATAATGGAAACTTATCGTGAGGGTAAATTCGGTCATTATATCATAAATGGTTGTGTCAATACCATTCTCTGAGTTGCATTACCTGTTTTATATTTGTTCTTGTGGAAAAATTACCGTCTTATTGTTGAATCTATTTCTATGCTTAAAATTAAGAATAGAGATGAACAGCTTGCTTGATTCTGAGGATTGGAATAAACCTTAGTGTTGACCTGTAGGGTGTTGAACTTTCTGTTGAGCTAATATTTGATGATTATAAAGACACTGAGATACTTCTGTCATTGTTCCATGAAATGTATTGGTTTGTGAAGTCTGTGTCATTGCTTGTAATAATGGTAATGTGATTGAAGGGAAATCATCAGTTGACTGTGTCAAAGATCAATTGCAGAAAACAAAGTGGTAATGTGCATGTTATACTGAGTGCAGGGGCATGCTGGAATTGTAATCAAGTCCTGAGTCATATCCACAACTAGTTTATCATTTATAGAAGTCAAACAACAAAGAGCTCTGGAATTGTTTCTCTTTTTTGTAAAGGGTTTCAGGTCCCTTCAAAACCTGCTTTACCCTTAATCAAAAACAAAGAGCTCTGACCACTAAGAATACCAGCCTGTGATTTTATTGTGAGAACATTTGTGAAGTGGCAATTTTATGTAAGCTCTGGCACATACTGAAGATAAGTATCAACCAAAGGTCTGAAAGTTAAACTTAAACAGATTACAGCAGAACGGTAGAAAAAAGGGTACATCTTTTGAGATATTAGGCTTCATTTCTTAAGACCAGCATATAACCAAGGGATTTAACAAAACATATACACAAAAAGCATAAACATTCATCAGATGTTCACACATGCTCCCAATATAGTTATTTTTCCTACAAAAATCTGGGTAAAACAAATTATAAAGCCAATCTTAATTTTTATTTTTTAGTCATCACTAAAATGATAAAATCTAAAAGCTAAAGGATTCTGACTCCTAGGATGTCCACAGAGTGTATAAACCTGGTTGGTGGAGCACAAGGAAAAGGCACAACAGGTGAAGAAAATTAAGTTGTTCAAATGTCAATGACCTTGACAACAATTAAAAAATTCAGATCACAGACAGAATTTACAACCATTAATCTTCCACGACAATGGTGCAATCAGTTTGGTCAGATGGCAAGCTTAGAAGAAGTTGAAAGAGAAAGGGATTAGCTTATATGGGAAAAATGCTTATATACCAATAGTATAGTAAACGGAAACTTTCGGATTGTAAAGTTAAAAGAACGATCTCCAGCAGTATAGTGGGAATTGCTGTGAGAAGCAGACCAGCTTATGTGATAGCTTCTGTCTAGGATAATAAGAAACAGAAACAGGAATCCCTGATTTCCAGGATTACACATGATTTCCGTTTGTTGTGCATAAAAAGATTAAACACACAAAAAACATGGGATTCATAAGAATTTAAAATGTAGAGACAGTTGTTTGTAACTTCCAAAATTGATGTATGATTTATAGATTCAAAATACAAATCATAATCTCAAATCGGTTCACAATACAAAAAGCCAGAAAGTAGACGAAATCTCAAGATATGCCTCTCCTCCATAAGCATCTACATCAACCTTGGGATCATTGGAACTAAATGTACAAGGGGCAACTCCACTCCCACTAGCTCCACTCTACCCCTTCTACGTAGAAGTCCCTTTGGCTTGGAGCAGAAGCTCATAATTTGATCCTAATTTTGTGTTTTAATGAATTAGTTTTTTGGTCTTTAATTTGATTGTGCTTTTTGTGAGTTAGTTTGAACATGGATGTGAGTTTGGTGATAGGTTTGGTTGGTTAGTTTATCTAGGTAATTTTATTTATTATTTTATTATTTTCTTTTGCAGAGAAGTGGTCCATGGCTAAAATGCCCTGGAAATGCCAGGGTATTCCCACAGGTGAGTCCAGGCATGTCCTGGCAATTTAGGGCATCACAGAGATATTTCAAGGATGATTCCTTTCAAGATCCATTTCTAAACCACAGTAACATGACCCACAAATGACAATTCCAGCGACTTAGCCTGTACAATTTAAAATAGTAGAATAATGATACAGACAGCTGGAACTTGTCTACAAAGAACAGAAATTACCTTCGGACAAGCAATGTAGAAGTGGCTTGAAATAATTAGCTTCTGCCATTTGGACAACATTCTGATTATCATTTGATAAGATGTTCAGCAACTCCCAAGCATCCTGAACAGCGCAAGGATCTTCACTATTAAGCATGGTGACCAGTAGCAGAATGCAGCCTTGAACTCTACCAATCTGTTGACATATTTTTGAATTTCTAGATAACTCTAACAACAGCGCCACTGCTTGCTTTCCTTCCTCAATATCTCGTGCTAATGAGCGTACTGCACAAGTTACTACCCCTGCCTCTGCTATTCTCTCCTACATAACCACAGCGAAACTATAAGATAGGAGTGAAATCAATGATGCATTTTAAATAAGAGTCAAGAAATTTAGAAACTGACAGAACCAATTCATATTTACGTAGGGAATACCTTGTTTTCATTGTTATTTATTGCAATGCTCCGCATTGTTGCAAATGTTCTCTTCCTGATGTCACGCTTGTCAGAATTCAACAGCTGTGCAAGAACAGGAACAAGACCTTCTGCACTTATCCAGTCTCGATGGACAGGCGTTTCCTCACTTAAGTTATACAGGTCTAATAATGCAGTTGAAATTTCATCATCAGAACCACTCCGAAGCTTCGTACCAACTGCAGCTATATTGAAAAGTGTATTCCTATCTTTCCATTCACGAATAGAGTTTTGAAGAGATATATTAGGCTTCAAATCTAAAGTTGAAATATGTGTCTTTGTTACCGGACATGTTCTATTTCCTGATGAAAACCAATTCTCAATTGCACTGCGTTCAAATGTCTGACCAGAAATCAGTCCAACTGGATCTTCCATTATTTCTTGTGTAATTGGACAAAAGAAAGATTGCAGAGGAGGTAGTGCTTGATTTCTCCCATTATGCTTCTCTCTCTGATAATTGCTTCCTTTCTCATTTACAGGCTGTGCTGCATCAGCCTGGCTTAGAAATGCAATTATCTGCTGAAGTTCCATGGCCTCTGCCTCACTTTTACGGAGCTGTGCCTCCTCTTTCTCTTTCTTGAATTCATCAAGCTCTTGTTTTAAAGAGACTGGATCCACTGGAACACCCACAGCTCTTGCAATTAGCAGCAGCATTTCATTTGCATAATCACTATCAATACGGTGATCTTTCACACCAGAATTGATTTTATCTATAATTTCTTCTTCTTTGACCGCTGCCTTGAACTGAGCATTTACCATTGCTTTTTGCAGAGCAATTGTCTTATCCTTGATATCCAAGGATATGTCCAGGGTTGCAATTGGAATGAGGCTTAGACATCGTCCAATCTCATTTGTGATATCCTGAATCTGTTTGACAAAAGATCGACAATTAATCAGCAAGTAGAACTTACTTTTTGATGAACAAGTGCTTATCAGTTCTTTTGCCGATTTGAGCTCTCTTTCTAAAGATTCAATTGAAACTCGTATTGGGGGTGTGTCTCTCGTATTTTTATCTCTGAGCTCTTTCAAGATGGGCCTAAACTTCTCCAAGTATTTGGCAAGTTCAGAAAAACTCTCTTTCTCAATCAGGACATCCTTTGCAGCGAAAGCCGTCTCAGCCACCTGCACCAGAAGCCTTGAAAGTAACTCTGACACAGGAGCCAACACAGCGTTTCCAACAGCGCTCCCAACTCCTCCCCGAAGCACTTGGAAAGCCATGGACCTTGCTTTCACCCTTTTTCTACAATCTTCTGCCTATCTCATCGTGATGATAGATCACAGTGTGATCCAAAATGTTGATGTAAAAATGTCTTTTATCCAAAAATTCTTGCAAACTCATGAATTATCTTCTAAGAATCGTCATCTGTGCAAATTTTATTCCACTAGATTTTCCAAGTGAAATAAACAATACGTTGGCACTCTTTGGCATTCAGATGCCTTCAAACATGTTTTTTCAAGCAATTCCGTTTGCTCATCTTAATCAGTTGCTCTACTCGAGACCCAAAATTAAGCCATCTGACAAATTTAGTGCCAATATATCCTAATTAACAAAACAAAAAAACCCTTGTGAGCTTGCTTTGTTCCATCTGTTTCAGTTTTGATAGATTTTTCAATTTTGTGAGTCAGCTACATCTAAATTTTGGTACTCATGTCCAAAGGCAAAAAGCTTCATTCGCTGCTGTTTTGTTCCTTCAAATCCTATTTTATTTCCATGCCCTGCTTCTCCAAATTCACTCTTTTAACATTTCCTTATTCAACGAATTATAACAAGACTGTTGAGAACTAACAATAACAGTAACATAAAAAGAAGTAGAATCAAAAGAAGAGAGCAAATTCAAGCAACAAAGAAATACCATATCATGTATCTCGTCTGGTCCGTGACAACATATCACGCAAACCTATACACAGACCAAACATTCTTTCTCGTCTTTCTCCAATTTCTTCTGGAATACTTCTTTCAATCGACTTTGACTTTTATTTCCTCATTTTATTTGACTTATTATTTCTCTTTCTTGTCTTTCACCTCTCTCTTGCACTTTCTTCGCGAGCACAAGGATAACGCTGGTTACAACTTCTAATATTATTTATTATATTTACTCTCCAAAACAATATGAGAGTTTCAGTTTCTAGAAATAAAACTAGCAACCGCACCTTGGTGTGCAATAGGTAAGCCGAAGAGGGGTGGAAGGTCAATTAAGGAAACTTTTGGTCTATTATTTGCATACATTTTTGCAATATATGAAGTAAATTGGTGGATCATTTAGCAAATGATATTGTGCAACAAAAGTCTCAATGGAGAAGTGATAACTTCAAATAAACTATGCATAACCTTATATTAATCCAAACACATCTAAAATAAAACCTCTAAATTTGGAAGATAATAAGGCCCCATGACCAATTGGCTTGTGTTATGTTTGCAATAAGGAGAGAGGGAGAGATGGGGATAGATAGAGGGGGGAGAGCAAGAGAAAGGGAGGGGTAAGGAGATAGGTATAGAGATGGAGATGGAGATGGAGATGGATGTGGAGAGAAGGAGAGGGAGAGATAAAGAGAGATATGAGAGAGGGATGTAGATAGATATGGAAGAGATAAATGCATAGAGAGGGAGAGAATGGGAGAGGGAGAGATAAAAAGATAAAGATGGAGAGACGAAGTGATATATAGAGAGAGATAGAGAGAGGGAGGGATATAGGGGTAGAGAGAGATGGAGAGATAAAAAAAGAAAATTGGAGAGTTAGAGTTAGAGAGGTTTAGGAATAGAGAGAGGGAGATAGAGGGGGAGAGAGGAAAATAGAGGTAGAGATGAAAATGGAGTGAGAGGGGAGGAGGGAGACAAATAGAAAGAGAGATAAAGGTATAGGGAGAGATAAATACAGAGAGAGATAGGAAGATAGTTAAAGAGAGAGGAAGATATAGAGAGATATAGCTAAGAGAAGAGAGGGAGAGAGAGATATGGATGGTGATATAGAGTAATAGAGATATAGATATATAAGAAGATATAGAGATAGGGGAGAGGAAGAGAGAAATAGGGGGAGATAGAGAGAGGGAGAGAGAAAGAGGCAGAGATAGAGATACATGAAGAGAGAGAGGAGGGGGATAGGGAGGTAGGGAGGAATAGAGAGAGGGGGAAGATAAAGGGAGAAGGAGAGAAAGGGAGAGAGATAGGTAGAGGGGGGCAGAGGGGGAGAGAGATAGGTAGAGGGATAGAGAAGAGGGGAGGGAGAGGCAGATAGATAGGTAGAGAGGGGGAGAGAGAGAGATAGGGGGAGGGAGATGGAGAGATAGGAAGAGGATGGAGAGAGAGAAGAGGAGGGAGAGAGATAGGTAGAGAGGGAGAGAGACAGAGGGAGAAGAAGAGGGGGAGTGAGAGAGATAGCTCAATATATAGAGGGAGAGGGAGAGGGAGAGATATAGATAGCGAGAAATAAAGGGAGATAGAGATAGAGGAGGCAAGAGTAAGAGAGAAAGAAGGTGACAAAGACAAGTGATATGGGTGCTGGCAAGAAGTTGAGTCCACTTTTTGGTCATTTAGTGTAAGTGTTTCCCTGATTTTTAGAGTTTGACACATTTGACCTTAAAATTTGAAGCACTTAAAGATGAAATCTTGAAAAAAGTCACTGATCATAAAATGCAGTACTCAGAGTCTAGTTTCCAAATATGTAATTTATTTCAATACTTAGATGATAAAAATTGGTTTTCAATAGGCGTTTCTAAAAACCATTGTTTAAAGGTCATATTTTTTTACCATACCATGCGTGTGTACGTCATCCATATTTTGACCTAAATAATCATATTTTTCTATATCCTTTTGGGAAAATATTTGTAACTCACTGAAGCACATTTTCCATATTTTTGTAAATTTTTATTGAATATTTTTTTTGTTAATTTTTTATTGGCCATATTTGGTGTTTTAAAAAATCATGTACGTCACGCATAACATGACCTAAACTTATGATTTTTTGAAAAAAAAATTTGAAAAGAATTGTCTGAAGTATTCTTTCGTGCAATCCATTTGTGAAAATGTTATGTTGACAAAAAGTTATTAAAATAATAAAAACTCTAATAATTCAAGTTTATGGACCCGTTTACTCAGAAATTAAAGAAAAAATTACAAAATTAATCCAATTATTAAAAAAATTACATATTTGGAATCTACATTGTCTAATTTATAATGGGTTTTAATTTCATTGAAAAAATCTGCAAAAAAATCCTTCAGACGTATGCCCAAAGTTAGTATTTTTTTGTGGCATTGCTAGGACCTTCAACTTGCAGGTCAAACCAGGTCCAGGGCCTAGGTTCAGACCCCCAAACCTTTTCCCGAACCTATCAACAAAGCAAAAACCCGGCCCACATTTCAAATTTTAAAAAATGGGATCCCGTTTCCAATTCACTCGTTGAAAATGGAACGAGATCCTGTTTATTAGCGGATCCGTTGAAAATGGAATGGGATCTCGATTTCTATAAATCGGGATCTCGTTTAGATCCCGAGTTATTTTTTACCATTATTTTTTTTTTTATTGTCAAAAAGTGGAATCTCGAGTCTGAGAATCATTCTGTATAGCCGACTGCAACATCTAATGTTTGTTTGATGCTCATTCTGATTGTCGTATCAACCTAGACATACATATAGACATTTAATGTTTATAATATTTACAAACTTGTACATGCACATTTGATATATAGTGAATTCAAAATTCATAATTGTAACTATAGTAATGTACTTGTTAAACAATTTATAATATAAATGTACCTACCCCTGATCTATGACGCTCGACAATGGAGGAGCGCTCGACAACCCCTCAGGTGGAATCGACGTGGAAGTCAATTGACTTCCTTGAACCAACATAAATATTTAAAACATATATTCATGATTGTTCATTATAAATTTAAAACTCAAGTTAAAAATTATTTCATATATAATTTAAAAAATTGAAATCAAAATGTACCCCATAAGGGTTGCCGACTAGGACTAGTCTCGACATATGTACTCACGATGCAGATGATTGCCCCATCGTTAGTGTCATCTATAGACCAAATAGTTTGATTGTTAAAATGTATTGCAAACCTTTTTTTGATATATACTTTCATTAAAATTCTTGTAAATTCAACATGTAGATGTATATTGATACATGTGTCGCATTGTCCTCATGGTGATGGTCTATAGTAAGAAATTCTACAAATGAACTAAGGCGACCAGATGATCCACTAGAATCTCCACGTCCACCCAAACTAGGTGTGGCCTGATCAGATCCATAGCATAATTGGTGGCAACTAGTACATACATGTGGTCTCGACACTCGTGGATTGGTACTAGGACCAACTCCATAAAACACTCCTCCATCATCGTGGTCAGTATGCTCCCTACCCGCTACCGCATAATCATGTTGATCAAGGTATCCTACAAGCATACTAAGGGATCCTAATGTCAATACCACCACCTGTTGATGCACAGGTGTGGGAATGGAAGGTCCAAGATGAGCAACAAGGGGTTGCGCATGCATGGGGCATTGGGGATCAACCCTTGCCCCTAACCTCTATTGTGGCTTGTCGCCACCAACACCCTAAAATGATTTAAAATCAAAATAATTGGGCTTTTTCCCCATAACAAAATCTACATATAGTTTCCTCAAAAAATATAATGGGACCTCCAGATTAGCATGTGGTGGACTGTCAAATACCATATACCATCGATCCCAAAAATGTGCACTCATCTGTGGATGTATACACCACCTCATGGATATTCTAGATTTATTGGGAGGAATGGGTTATTGAGTATTAGGGTCGATAAAGTAAGGGGCTAGCTGGGATTTTGTTATTTTTAGGTCTAATTTTTTTTATACGAGAGACCATCTGCATAAAATTGTCTCATCTCCTCTTTATCTCGTTGATGCCTATCTAAGTTAGAATCGATAGTCTTTATGGCATCGACAACGTTTTGCATTGTAGATGCAAAACATCTCACATGTAGTGGAATCAATGCTTGATTTTGCATAGAATTGATTTGGTTTTGAATGGATGCCACTTGTTCATTTATATGTGCTCGCAAGTGAGCCTCATCTGATCCAAGAGGTGGTGGAGGTGGGATATGAGGTGGAGGGGGTGGAGGGGGAGGTGGATGGGGTGGAGCTGGAGGTTGTTGAGGTATTGGATTGAGGATATCATCAATGTTAAATTGATCCATGATATCTATAGAAGTATTTTAACCTACACTAAATTATACAAAATTAACATACAAACTTATAAAAATATAAGAAATAGTTAAATTTGAAACGTGCATGCAAATTTGTTTAAATAGGATGTGCATACATATACATACACATACATACATTGATTGAACTTGAGCAAGTGCATACAAATTTCAAAATTTAACATGTACATACATTTAAAATGTCATATATGATGCATAATGCATGCATAATCATTCAACTAGAAACTATGTGTACATACAAATTTCAAAATTTAAGATCTAGAACTATGTAATTTTAATACATGTACATACTAAAAAATAAACTTGAAACATTCACAAAAATCTTATTTATGTCTAACGCATATATATATATACTTTTTCCAACAGGAGAAATCACACGATCTAGTAGATAGTCATAAAATATATATTATTATAAATTCAGCATTATAAGTTCATAAATTCAACCAAATTAATAAATTCATGTCACTAAAAATATCCATCCAACTATGTAATTTTAATACATGTACATACTAAAAAATAAACTTGAAACATTCACAAAAATCTCACTTATGTCTAACACATATATATACTATTATAAATTCAGCATTATAAGTTCATAAATTCAACCAAATTCATAAATTCATGTCACTAAAAATATCCATCCAACCAAAATCATAAATTCGTCACTAAAAATATTCGTCCAACCAAATTCATAAATTCATCACAAAAAATATCCATTGAACCAAATTCATAAATTCATAACTATAAGATCATTGTCTTAATTTACAAATTGGTGCGGCTCTCTACTGCATCTCTTTATTTCTTTGTGTTTTGCTTTTCAGAATTGGAAGTTCTCCTCTTCTCTAGCCATCATCGATGCTCATCATAGATCTCATCCATAGCCCTAACAACATCAACAACAGTTTGGATCCTAGATGCAATCATCCTCAAAGGTGGTGTGATAAATTCTTCATTTTGAATAATGTTGATTTGATCTTGAATGGTTCTAACATTGGCATTGATTCGTTCTTGCAAGCGAGCACCATCTGTTTCAGGTGGTGGAGGTGGGGGGTTATGAGGTGGAGTGGGTGGAGGTGGAGGTGAAGGTGGTGGAGATGGAGGGCATGGAGGTGGATTATATATATTATTGAATTGATCCATGCGATCTCTAAGATATAAGTGAACCTGCATTAGATTTGTAATTTCACAATGTAAGATACATGTTTAGGAAATACCCTTTAAAAACCATTGAATATAAATGGCCTAATTGTTCATACAAATGATAAAATGTGTAAGCCTCATTTATGTCTAAGGCATGTTACTTGAATGAAAAAATAATTAATTATTAATATAGGACAATTTATGAATGCATTAGGGTTTACGGTTTAGAGTTAAGGATTTAGGGTTTGGGGTAATAGGATGGATTAAGGGGATCTGTATAGTAAGGTCCTAGGACAAAATGACATGGCTTAAGTGAATAAAATTTGGTGAAGTTTCCCAAGGCAACCAAATTTCATTAAGGTCTTAGGTCAAAATGATGGTTTAGAGTTTAGAGTTTAAGGTTTAGGGTAATAGGATGGCTTAAGGGGATCTATGGTTGAGATAGCTCTTGTTTTGACTTACTATTGTTAAATTTGGTTGCCTTGGGCAACTTCACCAAATTTAGAGAACTTCTTTGACCCCCTTAAGAAATGTCATATTAGGACCCCTTAAGACATCGATTTACGGTTTAGGGTAATAGGATGGCTTAAGGGGACCTATAGTTGAGATAGCTCTTGTTTTGACTTATTATTGTTAAATTTGTTTGTCGTGGGCAACTTCACCAAATTTTGAGAACTTGTTTGAATAAAATTTGGTGAAGTTGCCCAAGGCAACTGAATTTCATTAAGGTCTTAGGTCAAAATGATGGTTTAGAGTTTAAAGTTTAAGGTTTAGGGTAATAGGATAGCTTAAGTGGATCTATGGTTGAGATAGCTCTTGTTTTGAATTATTATTGTTAAATTTGCTTGCCTTGGGAAACTTCACCAAATTTTGAGAACTTCTTTGATCCCCTTAAGAAATGTCATATTAGGACCCCTTAAGACATCGGTTTAAGGTTTAGGGTGATAAGATGGCTTAAGGGGATCTATACATAGTAAGTTCCTAGGACAAAATGACATGGCTTAAATGAATAAAGTTAGGGGAAGTTTCCCAAGGCAACCAAATTTCATTAAGGGCCTAGAAAAAAATGATGGCTTTAGGGTTTAGGGTTTAGAGTTTAGAGTTTAGGGTTTAGGGTTTAGGGTAATATGATTGCTTAAGGGGATCTATGTAGTAAGGTTCTAGGAAAAAATGTCATGGCTTAAGGGAATAAAGTTTGGTGAAGTTTCCCAAGGCAACCAAATTTCATTAAGGGCCTAGGAAAAAATTATGGCTTTAGGGTTTAGGGTTTAGAGTTTAGAGTTTAGGGTTTAGGGTAATATGATTTCTTAAGGGGATCTATGTAATAAGGTCCTAAGATAAAATGACATGGCTTAAGGGAATAAAATTTGGTGGAGTTTCCCAAGGCAACCAAATTTCATTTTAAGGTCCTAGGACAAAATGAATGCTTTAGGGTTTAGGGTAATAGGATTGCTTAAGGGGGTCTATGTAGTAAGGTCCTAGGACAAAATGACATGACTTAAGGGAATAAAATTTGGTGAAGTTTCCCAAGGCAACCAAATTTCATTTTAAGGCCCTAGGACAAAATGAATGCTTTAGGGTTTAAGGTTTAGATTTTAGGGTTCAAGGTTTAGGGTTTAGGGAACTTAGGGTGAATTTTGGGTGGCCCTTGGAATAATGGACTTGCAAGTTAGTGAACAATATTTTCTTGTGAAATAGTTGATTGAGATAACTCTTCTTTCGACTGACCAACCTCTCATGAAATCTCATTCATATTATAATCTTGCACGATCTTATTGTATTGTTAAATTTGTTGCCTTGGGAAACTTCACCAAATTTTGAGAACTTCGTTGATCCCCTTAAGAAATGTCATATTAGGACCCTGTAAGACATCGGTTTATAGTTTAGGGTAATAGACTGACTAGTTTATGAATATTTTTTATTTTATGAATAGACTAACTATTTTCGTAATAGAAACACATAAAATTATGTATTATTAAGAACGAGTTTGATGTATACTTTAACTTGATATTTTTTTTATTGAATATAAGATTATTTTATTTAATGTATGTTTTTCATTAATATAGATTGTATATATATATAATATATATATGAAGTTTAATATATACTATGATAAAGTTGAATATTAAATGAATCTTATGATATAAAATGTATAATAAAATTAGTTTTTTTTTTCCGCAAAAGTGGGCATGCCACAATAATACATTAATATAAAATATGTACATAGTTCCTGGTTCAAAAGGCATACCGGGAGGAAAGAACCAGGAAGAAAACCTCTAGTTATAGCCCATTCGATACAAAAGATTAATTTAACTATTTCAAATACAAAATTATCCCACATGTGGGATGAAAATTCAGATTTCCAAAAACTGCCTACAGTGTCACCACCTTAGCCCTTCTAAGGACTTCGAAGAGTGATGCAGCCTAAAGCATAATTTACTAGGCTTATACATTCAAAATTCTACCAAAAAACAAAAAGTATTTTAACATTTTTTCTTCTTTTTCCTTGTTATTCCTCCATTCGTTCTGCACAAGTTGAAGATTGATCCTGCACTGCTTCATCCTTGAATTGTTGCTTGGGCATAATTGGAGGGAGCATCTCCTTTTCAATCAAGTCAAGTTCCACACAAGGGACTTCTTCATCTGCTTGAACCACCACTTCCAGACGACTAGCCACCATGGAACCCTGCTGCAAGGAGGTGGCGCATTGAACATTTGCCACATCTTGTTCTTCTCTACACACAAGAGTTATAGACTCTACTTTCACTTGTTGTTTCCCCGCTGAGGACCGGCAAAAAGGTGGTTTCGGTGCATAATCCTGAAGGAAGGAAACAACGTAAAACTTTTCCTTGATTTCATCCTCTAGGGATCCATAAATTCTTTTTTCATTTTTGTTTAGAGCTGATAACAAGACATAATCATTACCAAGTTGAAGCCCCAACCGAATAGCCTCAAATATTTCTTCATACCTTGCTTTGTCTTTTATATATTAACGAGGGAATAAACCTCCAACAAATCCCTCCCCAGAGAACAAATTATATTTTTGGACAAGATACAACAAGTCATTCTTATCACAAAACTGAGGGTTTACAAATTTAAAAACATTTTGCTCTAAATCCCTCAGCGATTGAAGCGAATCCATAGTATTTCATAGGAAAATAGAAAGAACCCGAGAAGGAAATAAAGCCATACGAGCTCTCGGGCGAATGATTTCCATACCCAACACTGAACGAATTGCATCTTCCTCACGCATACTCCCCATTTTGAAGATAAGATTCAGATCTACCTAAGAGAGGTTATCTTCAAATGGCCTTTCCCAAGCTTGGATGGGGCAATTTATGCGGAGGTTTCAAGGGTGAAGCGCCATGCTAACAAAAAATTTTCACTTACCGCTGAAAATTTACTTGCCACTGAATACATAATTGAACACTCAAAGAAACTTCTTGAAGGAAATTGCTAAAGAGAGAGGTAGAATACCATTTTTAAAGCCACAAGAAATTCTTCACACACAAATGGGCTATTAATGAAGGCAGTTGTTTCGTATATCTAAAGAATTTAATGAGATGAAACTTTAAATATATCTGTTCATAAGAAGAGAGTAGCTTGGCCTACATAAATTAATATGGAGTAACACCACTCATGAATATCGGTACCCAAAAAATACCATCAAGCACTTTGCCAAACATTCGGTAGGAAATCTCCAAAGAATAGGCAAGTGGCCAATAACATTCGCCAAAATAGATGGTGGAGGAAAATATATCTAGACCACCATAAAGTGCCAGATGAATGGCAATTTTCAAATGAGCCTTTCCTATTGTGTGGCTTGTCCCATTAGTTCATTGGAGATCGCTCACAGAATATTGGAGCACATGATGATATCCTAAAAGTACCAATTCGATTGCATTTGACAGGCAAAGTAAATACCATATATGAAGTCGAAAAGGGTGAGAGTCGACAAGAAATCATGACAAAAATGCCATTTTTAGCATGGGGATAGCAAGAAGCTATCATATTCCTACCAAATTCAAATACTTTCATGAGCCAATATTTTTTATAACTGCATAATACGATTAGCATCACTTAATTGAGGTGGCAAGCATCTTGTTCAATCTAGTGAACTATATTTGGATAATTTTCAAGTAAGGATAAATCAGAGGATATACTTATTTCCTGCCTTGCACTGCCCATGGTAGCTAAAGAGTCTACCAGATTATTTCCTTCTCTGAAAGTGTGAGATATTATATAATTTTTGAATTTTTGTAGGATATCCCAAACTTTTTGGAGGATGTATTTGATATTCCAATTGTAAATTCTTTTTGTTTTGATCGCATTAATTTTCAGTAAGGATTCACCTTCAATATGAATATTTTCAACTCCCATCTCTAAGGCCATTTCCAAACCTAATAAAAGAGCTTTAGCTTCGGCTAAATTGTTAGTTCCTCTATGAAGATATTTAGATCTCAGAGCTAAAATTTTACCTTGATGATCACAAAAGCATATCCTCAGCCCCGACTCTCTCGGGTTGCCCTTCGATGCACCATCAAAATTTAATTTTACAAAATCTTCTTGGGGCATTGACCATTTTACCTACTTTCGATCAATTTTCACCGGCTTTGCTTGCAACAAGCTACCGAGAGAGGGAAACTTTATCTGCTTCCAATTCTTCTTAAAAATTATCTAACCTCAAGAAGGTTAGGGGCAAAGTCCATTCCTATACCTCGGGTCAGCGAAGCAAGAATTGTCACAATATTACAGACCCTTGCCTTTCCCATTACGAAGTGGAGTTGAACCTGTGACCTCGAGGGATGCAAACCCCAAGCTCCAACCAACTCCACTACAAGTGGTGTCTGTATAATAAAATTAGTTAATGTTGAATAGATTATAAATTATTTTGGATTGTTTGGAATTGAAAGAACCTAAAAGAAAGAAAAGAAAAATATTTAGATTCTTTTAGTGTCTAGGTAACTAGTGGAAATTGAAATTTTAGACTAAACTAGAAGCCTAATTAACAACTAATTGACTAGAATGAGAGTTAATGTTGTCGAAAGACAAGAGACAACACATGCAAACAAGAAATGGAAACAACACATGCCTAAGAGAGATAAAAACATACAATAAAAATGAATGCACACATTTGAGTAATTAAGTGACAATTGGAAATGGATTGTACAAGGATTTAAGAGTTTGCTAATTAAATTTGCAAACAAACATTGAAAATTTATCAATTGTAGCGATTCACTAACTACACAAATAAAGTTTAACATATGTTGTTTTCTATTCTAATTATATATATGTTCATGTAATGTTTAATTGATTGTGTCTCTTGATGAATACACATTTAAATGTATAATATTTATCACATCATATTTCATTGTCAATATTGAAACCTGACCCTAATTTACAATGAAAATACATTCAATTTAAAACATTTAAGCAATGCAAATCAATTTTATTCATTATCAAATATTCTTGAGCTTGAAATCAAGGTTTTCATTTGAATGCAAAAAATTTTGTTTGATTTCAATTTAGGGTAAATTAGCAAATTTTTTGTTCGAATTGAATTTAGGGTTTCAATAAAAAACTAGGGTTTTCAATGCAATTTTTTTTGTTTCGTTTCAAATTAGGGTTTTCAATGCAATTTTTTTGTTTTCTTTCAATTTCAAATTAGGGTTTTCAATGCAATTTTTTTTGTTTTCTTTCAATTTCAAATTAGGATTTTTAAATGCAATTTTTTTTTGTTTGATTGAACAATTTAGGCTTCAAAAGCTAAATTTTGTTCTTCAAATACGATTCAAAGATCATTTTTCAATTTCTATAAGGTTTCATTTCATTTTTTCGTCTACCTCTACAATCTATCAATTCTCCTCTTACAACTAAATAAAATACATAAAATGCTAAATAAATTGAAAAAAAATGCTAAAACCTACCTTTCTATTATAAATTTTTAAAAAAACACTAAAAAATCACAAATAGAAAAGGTGGAGGCATACCTAGAGGTCGAAGGTCGCTGTCAGTTGTTGTCGCGCACTCTGCTAAATCGAGATTCTGAGCTGCTAATGATGGGATCCCATTTTGTAAAAATCAGGATCATGTTTCCTGTCCATTGGTTCAGGATCCTTTGATAAACAGGATCCCAATTTTTTAAAAATACGATCTTGTTTAGCATTTAGGCTCGGGATCCCGTTGCAATGCCAATTTTTTTTTTTTGGCTAAGGCAAAAACTTCCACGTTTCGTGGACTCAACTTCATGCTTTCACCCATATAGAGAGTTATAAAGAGATGAAGAGAGATAGAAAGGGGGAAAGACATAGAGATAGAGATAGAGATAGACGAGATAGGGATAGGGATAGGGATAGGGATAGGTATAGGGATAGGTATAGGGATAGGGATAGGGAGGGAAAAATAAGGGGTGTGTGTGAGTATGAGTGAGATATATATATATATATATATATATATATATATAGATAAAGGGAGAGGAATAGAAAGGATAGATGAGAAGTAGAGAGATATAAAAAAGAGAGAGTGATAAGGAGAGGGGGAGAGAGGGGGGAAGAGATAGGGATAGAAAGAGGGAGATATAGGGATAGAAAGAAGGATAGATAGAGAGATAGATATAACTTGGGAAAGATAGAGGGGGTGAGAGAGAGATAATTATATAGAGAGGGAGAGATGGAAGGAGAGAGGAAGAGGGAGAGGGAAAAATAGAGATAGAAAGAGGGAGATAATGAGAGAGGGGGAGATGAAGAGATAGAAATATAAAGATGTAGGAAGTGATATATAAAGGTAGAGAGGGATGTATATATAGAGAAAGAGACTAGGAGAGATGGAGATACTAAGTGAATAAGAGAGAGAGAGAGAGAGAGGGAGAGAGAGATAATAAGATATAGATAGAGAAAGGGAGGGAGATATGGGAAGATAGAGATAGAGGGGACAAGAGTGAGAGATAAAAGAAGTGATAGAGACAAGTAATAGAGAGAGAGGGGGAGAGGTAGAGAGATAGAGATAGGGAGGGAGAAACATGGAGTGTGTGTGTGAGAGAGTGATATATATATATATAGAGAGAGAGAGAGAGATAGGGGAGGAACAAGGGGAGAGAGAGAGGGGGAGAGGGAGAGAAATAGAGATAAGATGGATGAGAAGTAGAGAGATAGAGAAACATGGAGTGATATGGAGTGAGAGAGAGAGAGGGAGATATATAGAGATAGATATAGTGGGAAAGATAGAGGGGGAAGAGAGAGATTCAGGGAGAGGCAAGGAGATAGAGATAGGGAAGAGAGAGATAAAGAGGAATATATGTAAAATTAAATTATCCTAGTTATGCTAGGGATGCATAACTTGAGTGAAAAATGTATATTATTTAATTTTAGGATCAAATCATTAAATGTAGATGTGAAAATATCTTGGTTGGATCAATCTAATTTACTTGGCTCTAATCTAGAACAACCGATATTTCTATTTATTAAAGAAATATATTTACACATTATAGAATGAATATGAGATTTAAATATTGATGAATTCTTCTCCCACACTAAATAGATGACACGTGACACCTATTCAAAATAATAAGTTGGATCTACTTTAATAACCATTTCTTGCTTAATATTTTCTTTAATATCAATAATTTTTAATCATACTTTCCTTTAGAATCCAATCTCTTTCCTCTAGTCTATATTTATATTTAATAATTTATATTAAATTTAATAAAATATAAAACACTAATAAATATAATAAAATAATGAACCCATTATGTAGTTAGATTTTATTGTCAAATTATTTTTTACATAACTTTAAAGAATATGGCCATATATTGTATGGTACTAATTTGCATGTAATCTAGGTTTTCGAATCTTAGGAACCTAGGGTAATTTTTTATACCAATTATGGGTTACATTTGTTTGTGATTCATGCTTACAAATCTTAGGAATGTAGGATGAGTTATAGTGTAACAATTATGGAGTACATTTTATCATATGATCCACACTTACAAATTTTAAGACAATGGAGCATAGTGTATGGTACCAATTTAACAATATTCCATGTTTAAAAACTTAAGAATGTGACAAAAGTTATATGGTATTGATGATGAGTTATATTTTACCATGTTCCATGTTAACAAACCTTTAGTATGCCAAGTGATTTTCAATATGCTTGTTATGCAGTGCATTTGACTGTGATCCATAATTATAAATTTTAAGCATATGAAATTAATTGTCATGTACCAATTATGGTTTACATTTAACAATGATCCATGTTTACAAATTTAAAGAATGTGATAAATTGTAGGTTGTTGATTGTTTATCACATTTAATTTGTTGCATTGGTGGTTGTCGTTGCACCAAAAGATTGACCTATTAATGCTTGATACAACTACCAGATTTATACAAGATCCACGGGAGGTGGTTAAGCCATGTCACAAACCCAAGCGTTGTGCTACACCAAGGAGACCAAGGGACACAACATCTTGCAAAAATCCCCCAGTGTAAGCAATTGGTTCAAACCTATGAACTCAACTCTGATACCAATTATTGCATTGGTGGTTGCCATTGCACCAAACAATCGACCTGATAATGCCCGATACAACCGCTAGATTTATACAAGATCCACAGGAGGTGGTTAAGCCATCTCACGAACCCAAGCTTTGCACTACATCAAGGAGACCAAGGGACAAACCATATTGCAACATAACTATGATAGTTTATTTTTTTAAATATTCGCTTCAAGTTCAAAGCACTCTCTTCTTGAAAAATCATCTCCATATTTAGATGAAGAAGTGATTAGATGAAGTCTTATGGATTCAAACATGTTGTATTTGTAAAAATACAAATAAATACACACAATTGAATTTAGAAGACTTCATATAATTTTCATGGACCGTGGAAAAATCATACCTACTATGAAGAAGTGACAACAATAGAAAGAAAAACAAGCCTAAAATTAGTGAGAAGTAAAAATTAGGTCACAAGGAGCACCAATTATTGTATCATACTTTCTTCTAGGATCCAATATCTCTTTCTTCTAGTCTATATTTATATTATGTAATAATATAAATCAACAAAATATAATATTAAACCCATTATATAGTTAGATTTTACTATAAAATTATGTTTTTTAAGTTTGAATAATATGGGCATATATTGTATGGTACCAACTTGCATGCGATCTAGGATTTCAAATATTGAGAATATGATAAAAGTTTTGATACCGATTATTGGTTACATTTGATTATGAACTATGCTTACAAATCTTAGGAATGTAGGACAAGTTGTAGTGTATCAATCATAGAATGAATTTATCATATGATCCACACTTACAAATTTCTAAGACAATAGAGCATAGTGTATGGTACCAATTTAACTATATTCTATATTTAAAAACTTGAGAATGTGACAGAATTTGTATGGTATTGATGATGGGTTATATTTTACTATGTTTCATGTTAGCAAACCTTTAGTATGTCAAGTGAGTTACAATATTATTAGTACGCATTACATTTAATTGTGATCCACAATTACAAATTTTAAGCATGTGAAATGAATTGTCATGTGCCAATGATGGGTTACATTTAATTGTGATCCATGTTTACAAATCTAAACAATGTGAGATAAATTGTAGGTTATTGATTTTTTATCACATTTAACTACAATAGTTTAAATTTTTAATGGGATAGTTATGCAAGGGGTAAAAGTGGAAGAGGATAACAACAATGAATTCAATCCATAAACTCAAAAACAAAGGATAGAACCCACTTACCAATGAGATCAAGGATGAGAAGCCATGAATCCAAAACAAGGGTTAGATAAAACAACCAAAACACAAATGAATTCAAAACATAAACAAACTTACCAATCCCATTGTTGGGTAACTTTGGTTGAAAGATATGTTGGATTGCTTCAAGCCAAAAGCCTCCATGATAGCTTGCAAAAGAAAAGATGATGACCTAGAATGAAATGTTGTATGCTCAATTTGTTCAAGAATCACTTGAACATGATCTCTCCACAAATCTCTTGATGAATTATGAGAAGGATGAGGGTCGTTTTATAGATTTGGAGAAATTAGATCAAGGGATGAGATTGAGTTTGAATGCCCACAAAGAATGGTTGAGATTTATTCTCAACACCCACAAAGGAGAGTGAGTCAAGGAAGATCAAGAGATCACATTAGTTAGAACTCAAGCTTGCTCCACCATTTAAGGAAAATGGTTAGGATATTTAAGATTAAGGGATGAGAATTAATTTCAAGATCAAGGGCCAGAAATGGTTGAGACAAGTTAGTTGAGATATTTTGAAATGAAAGATTCCTCAAGAATATGCTTTGTGGAGGGAAAATTAGGATAATTAAATAATTAGGAATTATTTAATCTTGTGACAAGAAGATTACAAGGTGAGATAATTAAATAATCAAGATAATTTAATCATGTGGGATTGGAAGAAATATTAGAGGATACTAATTAAATAATTAGGAATTATTCAATTAGGGCGATGAAGGGGAAGTAGTGATGAAATGGATGAATTAATTAAACAATTCAAGATTATTTAATTAATAAAAAAAAATAGGGTTAATTGGTCAAAATGATGTTAAAAGAGGATTAATGATGAAAATGAAGTAAAATGCAAGGATGATGATGAAAATTATGCCAACAATGGAAAAGTCAATTTTGGATGTGTGATATGTGTTAAGATATTTTTACATATCTAAATCTTTCCCCTCTTTGACATAATGTACTTGCTACGTTGTTCCAAAGAATTCGATATTCAAATCAAGATTGAAAAAAATTAATGATGCCCCACTATTGCCCAATGGTCAATGAAAGAATGATATGATGTTGGGCTACCCCCTTAAGAGGTCCGCCAAAAAAATGACTTTTTCAAGTTGGACTTGTGATAAGATTCAAGAGTAGCCCGGATGCGTAGAGGATGAAAAATCAGGCCCTAGGGGTCATGTTTAAGGTTTAGGATGATCTAGGATGCTCAAAATATAACATAGGAGGGTTTCCAAGGGTAAAAATTAGGGTTTGAGGGGTTAAATAGGAAATTAGGGTTCATTCACCCCTCATTTACACACTCATCTTTAGGTGATTTAGTACTCTAAGGATTTCCAGCTACAAATGTGCATTGATGATGGTGAGGGTTTTGAACGCACCGCACCAAGAAGATGTAGTCCATTAGTACTAGTACCAACAACCAACTGACATAGGGGTTGCGGTTTGTATGCTTTTAGTTTACACTTTTGATCTTTTTTTGCTTTTGTAATTAATGTTTGAAGTTAGTTTAGACGATAGTGGTAATGTTTTGTTTTTGTCACTATTAACATGATACGATTGCTATTGTAGTTTCTAGGAAAGCCACTTTTATAAAAATGTATCAATATTGTTAAACTTTGTCATTTTCATAAAACCCTACCACTATTGTAAGGTCACTATCGTGAAACTTGACCGCATGGTAGAAAATTTAGGAATATGGTTGCTATCGTAAATTATGGCCGCTATTGTAGCTTTAATAGGCTTGCTATCATCTTGAAATAGGGTTGTTATTGTAAAATAGGGCCACTATCATTCGAGACACTCGCTATTGTTAAAAATCATTGATTAAGCTAGTTCAACTATAAATTTTGGTTCTTGACTTGATTTTCTAGCAAAAAATTTAACATTGTGGGTTGAATGCTTGTAGGTCATTTTACGTCCTTTGTATTCGCGAGAGCATAGACCTCGGTGTGTAAGAGGGAAATGGATCAATGTAATACAACAATGAAATCAAATGAATGAAATCAAAACAAGATAAAAACCCAACCTACTCATGAAATGTGATTGTAAAGCAATGAATTCAATAGACAATATTAGCATAAATGAGAACATAAACAAATTCAAAGACTATAATTTTACCATCCCATATCAAAGTGTATTTGTATTGATAATGGATGTTGAATTTCTTGATCAATACAAAGCCTCCATGTTTGCAAAAGATTCAAAGGTAGTAGTAATGGTGATCTAGAATGCAAGTATTTGCTCAATGTGCTTCAATAGTCAAGTTGACATGATCTCTCCATAAATTCTCCAGATTATTAGCTAAATTATGAGAAGGGTGAAGGTTTTTTATAGATTTTCAAGTTTTGGATGAACGATCAGGATTCAACAATGAAAGACTAGGATCAACGGTTGAGAACTGTTGAGAGGAAATAAATTGATTAGTTAACTCATTTGATTGATCCAATTAAGGGATTTAATTGAATAATTAGTGGGATTGGAGAAATTAGATTGAGTGTTTAGTGGGATTAGAGAAATTAGTAGGATTGAGAAATAGATTGAGAAATCAATGGTTATGATTTATGCAATCAAGATATGTGAGGATGTACTAATTAATTTAATAATTAATTAATGTTTAAGAGGAAAGTGCAAGTTGTATTTGACTTTAATAAATAAAGGTATATTTATTTATTTGACCATGTTGACTGATTTTGGGGAAATTGAATAATTGATTTAATTATTCAAACTTGAAGTTAAGGGAAAGTGGCTTAATTAAATAATTAATGATAACCATTTAATTAATTTAGATGAATAAGTATTGTTAGTGACATAATTAAATAATTTGTGTTTATTTAATTAATGAGGAAGAATAAGGTTAAATTAGGTGATGACATAGTGAATTAATTAAATAATTTGAGATTATTTAATTAATAGAGGAAAATAGGGTTAATGATGCAAATGATGTTAAAAAGGGGATTAGTGATATTAATGAAGCGATATGAAATAGTGATAATGAAAGTGATGTTGATAATGGAAAAATGTCATTCAGGATGTGTGATATGTGTTAAGCCATTTTTACATGTCTACATTTTCCCCCTCTTTAACACAATGTACTAGTTACATTGTTTCAAAGAATTCGATGTTTAGATCAAGATTGAAAAACATTAATGTGCCCCACTATGCCTTGATGGCCAACAGAAGGATGATAAGACGTTGGGCTACCCCCTTGAGAGATCAGCTAGAAAAATTACTTTTTTAGGTCGGGCACTTGACTAGGTTCTAGAGTAGTTTAGATGCATAGAGGACAAAAATTTAGGCCCTAAGGGTCACTTTTAGGGTTTGGGTGGGTGGTTAAAATGGAAATTAGGGTGAAACTACCCCTCATTTACATAATTTTCTTTGTGATATTTTTCTCTAGAGAGTTTTTAAGTGATTTCTTGTTGTAAACATCAATTTGCAATGCCTTGAGTTCTAGGAGAACCACACAGAGCGAACGTGGTTAGGCAGTACCGACAACCAGCCAATGCAAGGATTGTGGTATGTGTATCTTTAATTTTTGCTTTCAAGTTTATTTTGCTTTTGTAATTGATAATCAAACTTAGAGTAGGCGATAGCAGCCCAATTCTAGGAAAAACACATTATTGACACGATACAAATGTTATCATTGCTTTATTATGGCCTCTATTGAGAAATATGGCTGCTTTTGCAAAATATAACTGCTTACACCATGGATGGTTTCTTTTGAGTGACCGCTTCTAAAAAATATGATCGTGCATTTAGAAAACTTAGGGACAAGGTTGCTATCAAAAAATATGGTCACTATCACCCTTGAACATGCATACTATTACCAAGGATAGTCGGTATTACCAAATTAAGTTGCTATTGCCCTAGAAAAAGTGTGTTATTGCCACAAATAACTAATGTGTTTAGTTTAGTTGAATTTTTAAGTTCTTGACTTGATTTTATAGTGAAATTTTGACGTTGTGGGTTGAATGCTTGCAAGTTTTCTTATGCCCTTTATTCATGCGAGAGCGGAGACCTCAATTGATGAATGGCTTGGCCACTTTTTAGGAGCTTGAGAGGGATTTCCTCGATGCAGTTGGATTACAATACATAGCCTATATTCCAACGATTAGGGCTCATCAAACTATGATGACTACTTTGGTGGAGAGATGGAGATCGAAGACCACCACTTTCCATTGATCGAGATGAGAGTGTACCATTACCCTTGAGGATGTATGGAGGATCTTGAGGATCCACTGGTAGAGCTTCTAAATTTAGACATATTCTAGCTGGTTCCATGTATTTTTCAAGATCTTTTGCCCCTATGCTTGATGGTTTTATGTTAAGGTTTTAAGGTCTCATATCCTTATTCCCAATTTTTTTCAGGTCTTAAACCCTTATGTTATATTTTTGCATTGACCCGTTGTACTAGGTTTTTGGTTGTCCTAGTTACAACCTAAGTCATCCTACTTGTCATCTTTGCCAGCCCCTCTGCTTAAGCTCGTCGGTCATCGGGTATCTTTCACAAATTTTAAATCCTCCAAATTTGGGCCAAAATATTTCACCTTTTAAAGATTTAAATCCTAAGTCTTTAAATTATTTTTCCTAAAGGGTCGTGGCCCATTACCCTAGTCAAGACCCCTTTTTTATAACTAATAGAGTTTGCACGTGCAAAAATATGGCATGTCCGATGAAAAGGACCAAGTTCCCAGATTTGTGTGCACACCGTGCATCAATTAAAATATTCCTTTCTGAAGGGTTACGCGGCATGCATGATTGCACCACACGTCCTTTATCATATGTGGGACCCAATCCCCACTATCGGGCTTGATTTTCTAAGGTAGTGGATCGACGATTCTGATGTACCACCTGATCTCAATCTGGGTCATAGCGCGCGTGCTGCGTAGGGTCTTAAATATTGCTACCTAACGCATTGCACAGTCTGCGCGATGGCGACACGTGGACTCTGTTGGCAGCGTGAAGAGGTTGGGTGGGACCCGCGGGTGGAGGATGTGGCTTCTGATTTGGATGGGAACCATTGTCCAATGGACTTCGTGTGCGACAACGTGGAGTTTTCAAACATCATTGACTCAATTTGAGTCATCCAAGGGACCACCTCATTGATAAATCGACAACTCACATTCAAAGAACATAATCGGCCATGTGATAGCTATTTGGGCTCTTTGAAGGGTGAGCATTAATGGAATATGCTCTTCAGAGGATATCAATTTGATCTCCATGCGTGTGAAGATCTATTTCCTTGCAATTATGATGAATGATACGCAAATTTCCATGTACCTAGAAAATTAACGGTGGTGAAGTGGATTCCAATGAATAAACTTTGCTCGCTCATGTTTTATTGGGCATTGATGATCGACATCATCAGTTTTATCAATAAATGCAAATGAAGGCTCATCATTTTCACCATTATAATCAAGAGTCTAAATTCTATGTGCTTTTGCAGAAGATGGTGTTTACTCTGGTATAAGTTCATAGTTTCATATATTGGTGCAAGATGAGTAGGTCGACTACTTCCCCATCATCTCTGCGAAGGTCTGCCAGGTTTAATGTGCAAAGGTCTCATGATGATGTTCCAATACTCGAGCAGAGTGCTTTTATCTTGAAGGAAGAATGCAAGGGGCCCGTATCAGTTATTGCCAGATGCAACTCTCGGTTGAGAGGCCAGGCTACGATTGTAGGAGAGGCGGTGGATGTTAAAGAAAAGAATCCTACAAAGTTTGAGCGAGGATCAAGAGAAAAGATAAGGTATGGTTGGGACACTCTGGGGACGCAAAATTCACCTATTGAAATTTCAAACAACTCTCTTGATAGTGATATAGAAATTGACTCCGGTTATGGCCGATACCTTATGGCTTTAGCTGAAATGGTTGGTGTGAATGAAGAGGTGCTCGTAGTCTCCCCAATTTATGCAAAGGAACCATGTGGATTTGTTGGTTTTGATGTTAAGAAGAGTATTGATGAGGAAGAGGGAGCAATTGTTTCACTTCCTACTGTGGCGAAGACACAAAGTGGGTGTGTGTATCGTGGTTGTGGTGTTGGTTTGGGTTCTGGATGATGATATGGTGTTTGGGTTTCAAATTTCGTTATGATAATAATGTTGGGATTTTTTTGGGTTTGACATGAACATGGATAACAAAGACTCAACAAAAAAATTCAACGGTTGTGGTGGCACCTATTGGTTTTATGGTTGTTACAAATTTTGATTCCCCTACTCAGTAAATGATTACATCTAACCGTCTGGGAATTTTGAAATTCAAGTGAAATTTTGTTTTGAAATGAAATATTTCTGAAATGTAACTTTAATGACCCCAATGCTTATTGCTCCTTTAGTCCATAAAAGGGATTTGAAGGCTCATTAAAGGGGGCCAAAAAAAATTTGAGCTTAGAAAGGTCTGGGTGAATTCAAGTGCAAAAATAGATAATGCAGAGCACTTGATGAAGTTGTTAGTAAACTATCTTGGGTATAAGTCATATATGTAATGTTCTTAAATAGTTATATGTAAATTACTGATATCAAAAGAAATCTACAAAACGTAAAGTATGTACTCTCTTGTGTAGAGTTGTTGCAAATTATGAATGAAAATATCAAGTATATTTTCATTTGTCTTCAATGGTTTAATTGAATGTATGGATTTGTTCTATGTTTTAACTCAAAGAGTTAATTAAATACTTGAAGAAAGTTATAGATTTGTAAGAACTTGCATGGGATTTGGATAAGAAGTAGTGCTTTAAATACTATGAGTTTTTGTAGTGTAAGGCATTACAAGAATAGTCCATCTATATCAGAATTAAATGATTTATGTACTACTGAGTATTTCATATTTGACTCCATTTATCCAATTGATGAGGCACTGGCCTATTTGTCAAGAGTTCGTGCAACTAATGAACTGGTGATATGCCTAGCTATAAGTTCAAAACACAAACAATCCTTATCAAAATTTGATTCATTTTGAGTTGTAAGTCTCATACAAACCCGTGTTCCTAGTGAGTGAATGGCTATTTTCCTAAATACTAGCCAAATCTTTGCAAATGGTGTTCATTTGCAAGCTATAGGAACCTATCTATGCAAGAGTGTTCTCCATTTAAAGAAGTCAAAAGGAACATAAATAAGGAAATACCATCCTAGGTCTCATAGAGCCTGAAGTGCAGGAGTAAGGATATTAAGAATCTTTGCTCATTGTGTTGGCCACTAGCCTATGACTTTCTTGAACATAAGGACTAACATCCCTTTAGAGAACTCCTAGGTTTAGCTGGAAAAAGAACTAACAAAAAATGGTGACTCCGCTGGGGAGAACTCTGAGAAATTTATAAAAGAAAGAATCCCATTTGGAGACTGTAACATCATAGAGTCAAGCATTTGGTGGATCTGAATGTTTTGTTCAGATATTGAATTTTTTTTGAACCTAGAAGATTTTGGTTGCAGCAAAATTCAAAGAATTTATTGGAGAAAATACAGAATGAGACTTATGTTTGAAAGGATTTCATATTTATTTGAAGTCCAATCCTCTGTGAAGGAGGTGGCGAATCTTCCTTAAGAACTTGATAAAGAGCATGTAGAAGTTCCAAATTTGCAAAGTTGCAGTCACAAAAGAGATCAGTAGCTGCTACAAATTTCCAAGTAATCTCGTAAACATATTTTATGATTAAGCAAGTAGTTTATGAGAAGTCTTCAAGAATAGAAATGTAATTGGTTCCCAATTAAGTGAAGAAGCACTGATATAAGGAAATTCAAATGTAGAGTTTTGCATGTTTCTAAAGTGTAATGTGAAATTCATGAATTGTAATAGAGGAGCATGCTATGTTTAAATCCTAAGAAAAATAGACAGAAAGTCGCAGTGTAAAGGCTTGAGAGTTTAGGTACAAAGAGAATTTGAACTACTCTTTGAAAAAATCTGACAAGGCTCGCAAAGGCACGATAAAATTTCCTTATCAAATTGTGTACCATGATATAAATATGAGTGCAACAATAGATAATGGATATCCTTTGTCATGTTAAGGAAATTTTAGTATTAAAAGATAGAGTGCTATAAATTTTAGTAATATTCATGGTTATCCAAATGATGTACTGCCTAAAGTCAGAGAAAAGGTACCTAAGTTTAATGGTGCAAAGGATGAGTTAGCAAGCAGGCATCTGCAAGAGTTTGTTGATGCAATGGGAGATTATGAGTTGAATTTTGAAGATGTTGTCATGAAGTTGTTTGTTCAATCTATGAAAGGAGATGCAAGGGACTGGTTCTCTTTTCTACCAACATCTTCTATACATTCCTGGTATGATTTTAAGCTAGCATTCATGAAACAATTTGGTGAGAGAGTAAACCCAAGTCTGGTGAGAAATTTTTTTATGGACATCCACAGAGAGGAGGACAAATTGGTCCCTTCTTTTAATCTCATATTTTCAAAGGTCATAAGGGAAATCCCAAAAAGTATATGACCAAATGATGTTAAATGTTTGGTTGTATATCTAGGTGCATTTGATAGAAAGATGAGCTATATGTTAAGAGACAAAGAGCCCACAACACTGCACCAAGCATACCAAAGTGCTATAGATATTGAAAACAATTTGAAGTATTCAATGATGAAAGGATATTTGTCTATTAATGCTAGTCATTCTGGAACATCTTGTGCAAATATAATTAATAAACCAACCAGTAAAGAATCATGCCAAGAAGATAAGGCTTTTTTTGCCCCCTTTTCTCCATCACTACAATGTATAGAGCATAGTGAGCCCCAAGTGGAATGTCCACAATATCCAAATAAAGTTGATCATGTCTCTTCTACTAAAATTTTATATGAAATAAAAAGACATCAAGGTGAATCACCCCATGACTTATTTCATAGATTTGTGGATTTCTTGTTGGAGGTACCAAAAAATTTCAGGCCCAAGGAGTCAATGTACATTGACTTGTTTTATGAAATATACCAATCAAGGCTGAGTATGTTGCCAAAGGAATTGAAACTTGAAATCCTAAGCCAAGTAGTTGATTGGATAAAATTGGTAGAGGGAATTGGGAATGACCATGTACAACATCAAATGCCCCTTAATAATAACAGTCATAGACTTGCTAAGAAAGAGAAAGAAATAGTACACAGAGGCGAAGAAGGTGAATCGGAATTTGAACATCCATCCTGTTGTGAAGGAGAATATAATTATTGTAATCAGTTCACCAACGACACATGGGCAAACCATTACAACAATGATGAAGATGAAGACATGCATTGTGATGGAAAGTATGATGTGTTTGACTCAAGTTATTATGAGGTCTTAAAGGGTGAAGAGTTGGAAGAGGTATGAAAGGTTGTCCCATTAAGATATTTGGTTAGTAGTTGTGATTCTGATGTTGACGATGCTCTGTCACTTACTAATGATCAAGATTTTGAAGACAAAAGTTATGACATTCATTCTGAGAGGTCTGAATGCAGTCTTACCATTGATGGATTCTCATGCTGTGATAGTTTTGATGACACTGATTCATATCATTCTTTTTTTGAATATTAATATCCCTAGCAAACTTAGGTGGGCCCTCTTTTAAGAGCTTACAAAGATTTTGATTGTCATGATAGGCTGCAAAGTTTGCATCCTCATATAAAGTGAGCAGAAGATTCCCTAACAAAAATAAATGTAGTAGACAATCCTCTTTTTGATGAACCTATATCCATATTTGTTAATGAAGATGAAGCCCTTTATTGGTGTAGGGATAATCCACTCTTTGAGGATTCTGATGATGCTTTGAATGTAAGGTCAGGATATGGCTATGAGCACTGCACTAGCAAGTCTTTTGATAGGAATGCTTATGAATCTTTCACCTTTTGTACTACTGTGATAGATGTGGCTAAGGATCAAGGGGAGATCGAAGTCTCTAAATTTCTCTCCCAAGAATATAATTGTCTTTATAAAAATGACCTAAAAATACTTCAGTTGCATGAAGAAGAGCATGTTGAATTTGAGGGTGATGAAGATTATCAGGACAGAGGTATCACTGCTTAGTGTGTAGGTGTTGAGTCTAATGTCAAATGCTTAGAGAATGATGTGTGCATTAATAAGGGAAGAGATTTAGTTTTTAGTGACCGAGTTATACATTTTGATGCACATATGGATTATGGGTTGGAATTTGGGCTCACAAATGATGAATGGCATTTTGGCTTGTATGTATGGCAACTAAATGAGGTTGGATATCATCTTAGCCAACATGAATGTGTGGTTGAGTTCTTTTCTGATGCTCCTCATCAATTGGGAATCATTATGGATTTGCTTCCATTTAATGAGGATGAAATTTATGTGAAGTAGGGTGAAGACCTTCTTGAATCTGTCTCTTTTCTTTCTAATGCTTCAGGAGATTTTTCGCCTAGTCTGTTGCATAGTGTTTTTGTAGGTTTTCAATTTGATATGCAAAATGAATATGATCAAGTAGAATATGGATGTTTCCTTTTTCCACTTCAACTTGACAAGTCTAAGATTAGTAAGCAAGGTAGCTCAGAGGCATGTGGGATCAATGGTATCCATCACAATGATGCTGACTGTTGGGAATTGCTTGGTATGCGTATTCATCCAATGTAGGTATGTGAAAGAGAAGCCTTTGACAAGAGGAATGATGGGTACCAAAACTTGGAAAGTCTTGAAACACTAGGATTAAAAATTGAAGCTAGTGGAATTGGATGAGATTTCCTAACAAGGGAAGCTTTGTACAATCATGTAAATTTTTTATATAGGTTTGGATTCTTTCTTTCTTTCCTCCCGTGTCTGCTTGTCTTGTCCGAACAAGCTCTTGGTTTTTTGTCTTTTTGGGCTGGTCTGCTTCTACCTGAGATCTAAATTCTCGCCATACCCACCAGGGGTATGCGTCCCCGAGCTGGAGCCACTAGTAGAGCTTCTAAATTTAAACATATTCTAGCTGGTTCCATGTATTTTTCATGATCTTTCACCCCTGTGCTTGATGGTTTTATGTTAAGGTTTTAAGGTCTCATACCCTTGTTCAAAATTTTTTAGGTCTTAAACCCTTATGTTATATTTTTGCATTGACCCACTATACTAGGTTGTTGGTTGTCCTAGTTACAACCTAAGTCATCCTTCTTGCCATCTTTATCGACGCCTTTGCTTAAGCCCACTGTTCATCAAATGTCTTTCAAAAAATTTAAATCCTCCAAATTTGGGCTAAAATATTTCGCCTTTTAAAGACTTAAATCCTAAGTCTTTAAATTATTTTTCCTAAAGAGTCGTGGCCCATTACCCTAGTTGAGACCCCTTTTATAACTAAAAGTGTTTGCACATACAAAAATCTGGCCCATCGAATGAAAAGGACTGAGTTCCCAACTTTACGTGCACACCGCACATCAATTAAAATATGCCTTTTTGAAGGGTTGCGGGACGTGCACGATTGTGCTACGTGTCTTCTATCTTATGTGGGACCCAATCCCCACTATCAAGCTTGATCTCCTAAGGTAGTGGATCGATGACTCTAATGTACCACCTGATCTCAATCTGGGTCATAGCATGCATGCCATGTAGGGTTTAAATATTGCTACCTAATGCACTGCGTGGTCCACGCGATGGCGACATGTGGACTATGCTAGTGGCGTGAAGAGGCTGGGTGGGACCCATAGGTGGAGGATGTGGCTTCTGATTTGGATGGGCACCATTGGCCAATGGACTTGGCGTGTGACAATGTAGATTTTTCAAACATCATTGACTCAATCTGAGTCATCCAAGGGACCACCTCATCGATAAATCAATGACTGACATTCAAAGAACAAAATTGACCATGTGATAGCTGTTTGGGCTCTACGAAGGGCGAGCATTAATGGTGTATGCTCTTCATAGGATATTAATTTGATCTCCATGCATGTGAAGCTATTTCCTTGCAATTATGAAGAATGATACATAGATTTCCATGTACCTAGGAAATTAACGGTGGTGAAGTGGACGCCAATGAATAATCACTTGCTCGCTCATGTTTTATTGGTTATTGATGATTAACAACATCAGTTCACTCAATAAATGCGAATGAAGGCTCATCATTTTCACCATTACAATCAGGAGTCTAAATTCTATGTGCTTGTGCAAAAGATGGTGTTTACTCTGGTATAAGTTCATAATTTTGTATATTGGTACAAGATGAGTAGGTCAACTGCTTCTCTGTCATCTCTGTGAAGGTCTGCCAGGTTTAATGTGCAAAGGTCTCATGATGATGTTCCAATACGTGAATAGAGTACTTTCATCCTAAGGGAAGAATGCAAGGGCCCTATATTAGTTGTTGCTAGATGCAGCTCTCAGTTGAGAGGATAGGTTGCGATTGCTGGAGAGGCAGTGGACGTTAAAGAAAGGAATCCTGTGGAGTTCGAGTGAGGATCAAGAGAAAAGATAAGGTATTGTTGGGGCACTCTGGCGATGCAAAATTCGCTTATCGATGTTTTAGACAACTCTCTTGATAGTGATACAAAAATTAACTCTGGTTACGGCTGATACCTTATGGCTTTAACTGAAATGGTTGGTGTGAATGAAGAGGTGCTCGTAGTTTCCCCAATTTCTGCGAAGGCACCATGTGGATTTGTTGGTTTTGATGTTAAGAAGAGTATTGATGAGGAAGAGGGAGTGGTTTTTTCACCTCCTACTATGGCGAAGACATGAAGTGGGCGCATGTACCATGGTCCTGGTGCTGGTTTGGGTTCTGGATGATGAGATGGTGTCTGGGTTTCAATTTTTTTTATGATAATAATGCTAGGATATTTTTTGGGTTTGACATGAACATGGATAATAAATAATTAACGAAATTTTTCAATGGTTGTGGTGGCACCGACTGTTTTATGGTTGTTACAAATTTTGATTCCCCTGCTCAGTAAATGATTACATCTAACCATATGGGAATTTTGAAATGCAAGTGAAATTTTGTTTTGAAATGAAATATTTTTGAAATGTAACTATAATGACCTTGATGCCTTTTGCTCCCTTAGTCTATAAAAGGGATTTGAAGGCTTATTACAGGGGGTCAAAAAAAATTTGAGCTTAGAAAGGTTTGGGTGAATTCAAGTGCAAAAATAGATAATGCAGAGTGCTTAAGGAAATTGCTAGTAAACTGTCTTGGGTATAAGTCATATATGTAATGTTCTTAAATATTTTTATGTAAATTATTGATATCAAAACAAATATAGAAAACATAAAGTATGTACTCTCCTATGTACAGTTGTTGTAGATTATGAATGAAAATATCAAGTATCTTTTTGTTTGTCTTCAATGGTTTAATTGAATGTATGGCTCTGTTCTATATTTTAACTCAAAGAGTTAATTAAATACTTGAAGAGAGTTATAGATTTGTAAGAACTTGCATGGGATTTGGATAAGAAGTAGTGATTTAAATATTGCGCATTTTTCTAGTCTAAGGCATTACAAGAATAGTCCATCTATATCATAATTAAATGATTTATGTACTACTGAGTATTTCATATTTGACTCCATTTACCTAATTGATGGGGCACTGGCCTATTCATCAAGAGTTCGTGCAACTAATGAACTGGTGATATGCCTAGCTATAAGTTCAAAACACGAACAATCCTTATCAAAATTTGATTAATTCTGAGTTGTAAGTCTCATACAAATCCATGTTCCTAGTGAGTGAGTGGCTATTTCCCTAAAGACCAACCAAATATTTGTAGATGGTGTTCATTTGCAAGCGATAGGAACCTATCTGTGCAGGAGTATTCTCCATTTAAAGAAATTAGAATTAACACAAGGGAAATACCCTCCTAGGTCCCACAGAGCCTGAAGCGCAAGAGTAAGGATATCAAGAATCTTTGCTCATTGTGTTCACCACTAGCCTTTGACTTTCTTAAACATAAGGACTGACATCCCTTTAGAGAACTCCTAGGTTTAGCTAGAAAAAGAACTAACATCCCCATTCATGGAGAGTTGATCTATTATGATGTTAGGAGGGGTACCTTAGCTATGCAAAGGTTACTTGGTGTTCAACAGCTTCAGGTGGTTGAATATGAGATTGACTTTGCTCCATTTGTTTATGGTGTAGACCCGATGGCCATTGTTTTGGAAGGTTTGATTACTAGTCCCTTGATGCTCGACAAGAGGGCTAAGAGGTTTCACATTGGCTGTGGTATTGTGATTGAGAAGATGATGGATCATGGCACCGCATATTCTTGGGGTTAGTGTGTGTTTTTCCATCTTTAAAAAGGTATGCACAAGGCCATTTACAGGGGTGGTAGTAGCATATTAGCTAGTGCTAGATTATTACATTTTTGGTCCTAGGAGAGGATTGCTATCGCTTGATTGAAGGCTATGAGAGATAGGGATGCTCACGATCCATATGGCTATCAATATTTTTATTACCTTCATTACACTCAACCAGGTAGACTGTCTTATTAGAGGGTAGTTTTTGATGATATGACAAACTTTACATGACAATCGTACATAGATTACAAGGCCTTGCTGGATGACCAAGAGCAGTTGGTTTATTGCAGGCAAACTCAATTTTTGATTGGTTGAGTTGATATCATTCTTGAGAGATATCTACCAAATAGGGTGCTTATATAGTTTGACAAGCAACAAACTCTCTCGATTGATGACTATTGTGCCATATATGGATGGACTACTAGAGAGAAAACTGTGTGGGGTCCTCGTGTTGACTCTAGGGCAACAATTGCAGCATCGAGAGCTTTGACACCATTCAGATGGGGATAGGTAGTGAGTCTACCTAATCCAAGGACCACTAGGGAGTATGAAAGATGGTGGGCATGACATAGGCCATTGAGATTTACTATCCCTACAAGAGGAGCAGTTGGAGGCCTAGTCCTAGGGGCTAGGAGAGGAAGTGTGGTTGGGTGTCGATAGGATTGAAAGAGACTTAATATTTCCCATGAGTAGCAACAATAGGTATAGTATGGATAAGACAACAACCAACAACATGATGGTCAAGTTCCTCAAGACCAGCAGTAGTAGCAATAGGTTACATAGGCTCCTCCCCATAGGAAGATACGACTGCTAAGATTACTTAGCTTATAGCCGAGCGAGGTCAACCTAGGATTGGGATGTCGAGGTTAGTGAGATAGACATAGAGGTAGCATGATTATAGGCTCTAGAAGTACAACTGTCTATTGTTACTGTTGAGCAAGACCATCTCTAAGCAGAGGGAGATTCTTTGAGACATGAGAGAGATTTAGAGAGGCATCAACATTAGAGTGAGAGGGATCGATTCATCACAGAGAGTACGTACTATTAGACTCTATATGGGGCTTTTGTACCGAGAGCATAGAGACGTCCTCATTTTGGAGAGTCGAGCAATGGCATAGGTGTAGAGTCAAGAGGACATTCTGTTAGACAACCATAAGTGTCCCCTGTTCACAACCACCAAAAACATAGATCCCACCTTAGGACAAGAAATAGGGATGATGATTTTTCATGATATTTATGTTTATGTTATTGTATCAGAAACTCTATGTAGATATATATTTTTGTATATACATTCATCGACCCATTTGAGGCATCATATATATATTTTATATATTTTGATATCACACATGATGTTTGATGATGTATGTGACATTCCCATTTTTGATGGTATATGAGATAAACCATTTTTTATTATAGCATACATGTGTTATGAGATGTTTATGGATATTTTTATGTATGGATTATGATTACATGTTCAAGATTTTATACTTTTTTGATACAATTATATGATCAGGATGGATGGATGATTTATACATGTATGCGATGGATTATGTTATGACGTATGATGTTTTATTATATGATGAACATGATATGCATTGATGAGTTAGTGGATGTAGGATGTATGTGGTACTAATGACTTTGTGATGTAGGATGCAGATGTTAGTCAGAAGATATGTTAGTATGATCAGAGATAGATAGAAGTGTTAGATGTTTTATCTAATTTTCTAAAATTTTATGGCTCATGATTATGATGATATGTATTGATGAGATGATTGATGTTATTCACTGATGATATGTGATTATATGCATTGATGAGTTTTGATTTTGCTTTCATGGAGAACTAAGTAGTTTTTTAGCAATCCTTATTGATGTAGCAACTAGACATGATTCACCAAGGTAATAATGACCAAGATGGATTTATATCTATTGTGTGGACTTTGACTCCGCAAACAAGGAGTATTATTTCTCATACCAGACATATGAAAACCTTGTCAGAGCGTATGGGTGAGGTTTTAAAACATTTCAAAGTAGTTACACAGAAAGGTATGAAGTACTTAATATGAAATTACTACATGAATTATCTGAAAGTATCTTCCATACATAGAACAAAGCAAGTATTCACCATGGTATTTTTATAAAAATATCCAACAAACAAAGCAGATAGAAAATCAACGATCAATGCCCCATTCCTTCATCTATAAATCCTTATGGTCATCCTTGAGAGATCCTAAGAATGTGACAATAAGATAAATAAAAAAAGATAAGATCATATGTAAAAAGATAAACAATGCTTCTATATCACTTGCCATAAATATTTTGATGTGTCAGGATGTTTACCCATAGATGTTGTCTATTGTAGGAATGTTTTATCTGTTAAGACATATGTCAAGATGTTGATGATGATTCTCAAAATGCAGGGTAGTTCATACATAAGCATTGTTTTAGTTCGATGATGATCTAATAATTTTGTTTATTTGCTTGGAAGTTTTTGGATTTTGATGTTTGCTTTGTTTTTTGATTGTGTTGTCAAAGGTTGAAGGAAATGATTGTTTATTTTAAATGGAAATTTTATTGTGGATAGGTGATAATGGAGATAGGATTTTAAAGATTTTTTGAATGTTTTTGTGCTTTTGAGGTTATTTGATGTTGTTTTTTTTGTTTTCAAGATATTTAGAGTCAAATAGGGGGACCTAAAGGGACTGACCTAGTGCCTTGAGGGATCATTGATGATGGCCTTGCCTATGTGCAAGCTCAGAGACAACATAGTTTGACTATATGGAGTGACACTATTTTTTGGAGTTCTCTGACTTTTTATGAATGTTTTTGGATTTTCGACCAAGTTTAAAGACTAGGAGGGACACCTAAAGGGACTGACCTAGTGCCTCAGGGGCTAATCGATGATGGCCTTGCCTACATACAAGCTCAGAGACAATGTAGTTCGACTATATTTACTCAATGTGTCTTGTTTAGAGATGACATACAATATTTTTTGGATTTTGTGTTTTACAAATTTGTTTTGGAGTTTGACATTTTTTTGGATGTTTTTTATTTTGTTTAGATAGCTTTCTACGAGTGATGGGATTAACAAGGATCCAATCCACTACTAGGTTTCGGAGGTTACCCCCAGTTTTGGAAAGGGTTACGTTTATTAGAGATAGATTGATAAGATGGATGGTGGATAGAGATGATGTGACAAGGTTAACACTTGATCAATTATCGATCCATGGTTGGGTGCACGTTTTATTATGGAAATGGATGGAACAACTACAATAGTAGATATATAGCATTGATAGATGAGGATGTAGGTATTATTCAAACATAACATCTGTTTACCAGGTTTTCACTATGGTACTGATCTTAGAAGTGCCATAATGTGGTTTTCACTTAAAGGACATTTTATTTCTCTTTACTATTTTCTTGATTTTTGATTTTATTTCTTCTTTTCTTGGGATATTCTGATATGCTTAAGTGTAGAACTCCTTGAGATTACTATTGTTAAGAGGTTTAGCTAGAGGTTCTCCTTCTAGTGTAGCCAATTGATACACTCCAGAGCTATAGCTTGTTGTAATGATATAGGGACTTAGCCAATTTGGTTCAAACTTACCTTTCCCATATTGATTTAGTTGGACCTTCTGATTCTCCTTCAAGACCAAGTCACCAACCTGAATGTTCCTATTTTTTATTTTCTTATTGTAGCTTCGCATGAGCCAATTTTGATAGTCTTATAGATGGTTTAATGCACTCAAGTGTCTTTCATTAGGAGTTCAAGCTCATTGATTATGGATTCTCGATACTCTTTGTTGCTAACAAGATCCTTCAATGATACTCTCAGGGATGGGATTTCAATCTCTATAGGCAGTATTGCTTTGGATTCGTAGACTAAGGAAAAGGGAGTTGCACTTGTAGGTGTGTAGATTTTGGTTCTATAAGCCCATAAGGCTGGGTTTAGCTGTAAGTTCTAGTCATGACTGACATCATTAAAAAATTTCTTTATGATTTTCAAGATGGTTTTATTGGATGTTTCGGCCTGGTCGTTTCCTTCGGGATAACATGGGGCTTAAAAATGGTGTTGGACAAAGAATCTTGAGCAGAGCTCATGGACATCTTGGTTCTTAAACAAAGTTCTATTATGTGTTATGATAGTTTATGGGATGCCATATCGACAGATCAAATAGTTAAGAACGAACTTAGCTATTTGTTTCCCTATGATATAGGTTAGAGGAATATGCTATATCCATTTTATAAAGTACTCCATAGTAGTGATGATGAATTTGTGTCTATTGGATGAGGTTGATGATATCTTACCTATTAGGTCTCGTCCTCACTAAGAGAAGGGCCATGGAGTAGTGATAGGACACAACTCTTATGCAAGTGCGTGTACAAGATCTCTATGTTGTTGGAATTGATGACACTTTTTGGAATAATAAATTGCTTCTTGCTCCATTGATGGCTAGTAGTACCCTGTTCAAAGTATCTTCTAGACAAGGTTAGGTCCACTAGCATGGGATCCACAAACACCTTCATGTACCTCTTGCAAGGTAGTTTTGCACTTCTACGTTAAGACATCAGAGTAACATACCATTGAGTCTTCGACGGTATAAGGTGTCTCCTAGGATAGTAAATCAGGAAGTTCGATGGATGAAGGTTTTCTTTTGATTGGCTATTAGTTGGGGTGGTATGAGTCCATGCTGGATATAGGAAAATGTATCCTCATACCAAGGTGAGTCAGAACCAACAACATCACACACTAGTTTAGATTTCAGGATGTCGAATGCTAGTATAAGCAATTCTTCTACTAGGAATTTGTATCTAGGAACGTTCTTAGGTATGTCAAGGAGTGAACCAATAGTAGCCATAACATCAACTACTTTATTGTTAACTCTTAGGATTTGTTCAAAGATGATGAACAAAAAGTATTTTTTGAAGTTTTCCACCATCCTTTTGTACAACATGAGCTTGTCATCTTTACTTTGGTATTTTCCGTTGACCTACCTTATGACCAACTAGGAGTCACCATAGACTTGTAGTTCCTTAATTGTCCATTCATGGCCATTTTAAGACCAGTGATCAGTGCTTCATACTTGGCTATATTGTTTGTATAGGGGAAGGAAATCCTATAAGCTTTTGGTATACTATCTCCTTATGGTGTGAGAAATAGGATATCGACCCCTAAGTCATGTTGAGTTTGGGATCCGTCAAAGTACATAGTCCAACAGGTTGAATTAGTTGTTAGTAGGATGCTCTTGTTTGAAATTTTTTCTATGAGAGGTTGATGATTTTCAATGGTGCTTCTGCTAACTGATCTGCTATTAACTTTCCCTTGATGGCTTTTCTATCGACATATTCTATGTCAAATTCACTAAGTATCATGACCCACTTACTGATTCTTCCTATAAGAGCTACCTTTTCCAAGAGATATTTCAAGGGGTCTATCTTAGATATCAACTTGATTTGTCTATTTAACATGTAATTCCTAAGATTTTGTGTTGTGAAGACAACTAATAGACATGCTCGTTCAATGGATATATAATTCAACTCATAGCCAACCAAGGTATGACTAATGTAGTAAACTACTCATTCTTTATTGTGTTCATCAATTTGTGCTAATAGAGCTCCCAAAGCTATTGTTGTTGTGAACACATATAGAATCATCACTTTATCTTGAATTAGAGGCATCAATACCGGGGGAGTGAGAAAATAGTCCTTTAGTTGTTGAAAAGCTTGATCATACCTTCCGTCCCATTTGAATGCTACATATTTGTGTAGCAAGTGTGTGAATGGATGACATTTGTCTAATAGTTGTACAATGGACCTTTTGATAGATTGAAGCTTTACTTGTAGACTGCATAGCTATTTTAATGTTCTTGGGGGAGGAATTTCCAGGATAGACTTGACTTTAGCAGGATCCACCTAGATACATCTTCTAGATACAATGTAGCCCAATAGTTTCCTTGATGTTACGCCGAACACATATTTCTTTGGATTTAGATGCAAGTTATATTCCTCTAGTTTTTTAATTATCATAGCTAAGTTAGCTAGGTGTTCATGTCTTGTGACTGATTTAGCCAATAGATCATTTACATAATCTTCCATGGTGATGTGCAACATGTCATGGAAAATTGTATTCATTTCTCTTTGATATGTGGCTCCTACGTTCTTCAAACCGAATGGTATGACAATCCAACAAAAATTTCCCCACGCATAGGTAAAAGTTGTTTTGTGTTGATCTTCAAGGGATATCTTTATCTGATTAAACTTGAAAAACCATCCATTAGTGAAAGAATTTCATGATCAACGGTTAGGTCCACTATTATGTCAATGTTGGGAAGGGGGAAGTCATCCTTAGGACATGCTTTGTTAATATCCCTTTAAGTCTGTACAAATCCATATGCCCCTAGTGAGTTTCGATATCAGTACGAGGTTAGATACCCACTTAGGATAGTCTATAGGTCTAATGAATCCCACATTCAATAGTTTTCAAAGCTCCACCTTGACTAACAATGCTATCTATGGGTGCATCTAGTGAAGATTTTTCTTAACAGGTTTTAATGTAAGGAATATTGTTAGATGGTGTACCACTAAAGCTAGATCTAGCCTAGGCATATTTGCATATGTCTCTGAGGAAATTTTTATCTTACGTTCCTTGATGAATGCCATGAAGTTGACTTTTTTCTTGGGATATAAAGAAGCTGCATGATATGTTACTTTAGGTGTTTCTATTGTTCCAACGTTGATAGGTTTAGAACCTTCAAACAATATTGTTGATTGTTCTTGATACTCTATAATGGGGAGATTGAATCCTCCATCTTTGGGTGCCTCTGGGAGGTTTTCACCTTCATATATCTCCTTTATTTTTCCTTTTTCATGATCAAATAAAGCCACACTGTGTTTTTCCCTAGGGGATCTCATTTTGATTTTTAAAATTTTCATTTAAATTTTGTGACTAGAAGACTCAATCTCCCCTCCAAAGTATGCTCCTTGTTCTAGTTCTATGAAAAAACTAGCCTCATGATCTCCTTGATGGATACCCTATTGAATTCCCATGAATTATAGCTTTATTATTCTAGAATAGGTTCACAACAGCTGTGTGATGTTGTTGATCCCAATCGATCAACTATGGGTGATGTAAGGGTAAATTATCATTGTTATCAACAAAGCTTATGGTGGATGTGGATGGGGAAAAGGTAAGGATAGTAGAGTTATCAAAGTCTTAGAGTGTATCTAGGTCATAGTCACTAGAGGCGCAAGGCTCCCATTCCCATTTGTTGGAGTCTGTTTCAATATGGTAGTCCTCAATTGTAGGTTTGAAGGTGATGGTATTTATACCAAAGTCTTCAAATAGGTATATAATTGTTAGGTCATCATCAATAATATTGTAGTTATTTGATATCTTAACGACGCTAGAAGGATCTATTTATTGATAAGAGGTAAGTTCAATGATTAGGGTAACCATATCTATTGAACCATAACCTCGTCCCATGTTCTTCTTATGTTGTTCTATTATGATGGATTCTCTTATTCCTTGTTCATGTAAACCAAGGCCACCTTTTCAAGTGTATCCCATATTTCTTGCTATTTAATAACCTTTGTTGCTAAGATCCACAGGAAGGGGATGTAGTTGTTCTTGTTCCTCTTGTTCTTATTTATAGATCCATGATGAGAGGTCCTCTTTGAATACCACTTCATCCTTCATGTCTCCAAACTTGGTAAAGATAGTGGGTTTGACTTCATATGTGATAGCTTGAACATGCTTTACTACCTTTGGTCAGCCATAGGATTTTGGTGATGGGGAAAGCTCCCCAATGTAGAAGGATTATTTGAAATAGTATTCTCCACAATCTTTGTCAAGCACCTGGATCTTGAGTTCGGATTCAGGAGGATCGGTTAATGTAGATGGAGTTGAGAATAAAGCAAGTGATGCTGGATCGACATGAGAAAATTAGTGGAATGATATGTTGTTACTAGGTATTTGAAGGAGCTTTTTATACTTCTCCTCCAAGTTTGAGTAGTAATGGAAGGGTTCAAGATCGATGTATACTATACTTCCTTATCATTGTAAGGAAATTTTAAGCATTGGTGAAAAGTTGAAGGGGTCACTTGGATTGCATGGATCCATGAACGTCCCAAGAGAAGGTTATATGGCAACTCAAGATCTAGTACCTGACAAGTTGTTTATGCTATTGTTGGCCCTACTTGTATTAGAAGTCTTATTGTGCCCTTAGATTTTCTCTCTATATCATCATAATCCCTTATGGTGATACTCTTGTTCTTGTCAATCACGTCATCAAAATATCCCAACTACTTTACCATTTTTAGGGTACATATGTTTATAACTTGCACCCCCATCTATTAGGACTCTCTTGATTTTGTGTTTATGAACACAAAACTTGAGGTAAAAATCTTTATTGTGGAAGGATCTTTGGGGAAGGTCTTTTTCAAAAAATACCAGGTGATGGGGTGAAGTGATGGTACCAACCATGGCTTCAAATTGATTAGTGTCAAGATAATTAGGTATTGAAGATTCAATGAGAGCTTTCTCCAGGATCTCTTTATGTGTTGGCGATTACTTTAAAAGTTCAAGGATAGAGATTAATGTTGGAGTTTTCTTCAATTGGTCAAAAATGCTATAGTTAGAGGAAGGTTTGATGGTGACTTTGGCTAGAAGTGGGGCTCCTTGGATCATGAATTTTCCTCTTTGTGTAGTCACATTACATTCGAGGATTTTTCCTAGTATGGTCACGATATTGATATTTCAATCAGATTGAAAGATGGTTCCTATGACTTCATTGTAGGTGAAGTTGGCTTTTTCGTAATCTTGTCCCTTACCTTTGTCATTTCCCATAGAATTATAGGGGATTGAATCCTTGTATATTTTGATATCTCCATTATCAGAGGGCCCAAGACATTTAATGTTGACCTCTCCTTTTTCTATTAAGTCTTGTACAATGTTCTTAAGTCTCATATAGTTATTTGTTGTGTGATCCTTGATCTTGTGTAATTCACATTGATCGTTCTCATTATACCAAGGGGGTTTGAAGTTTAGTTCATCATAAGTTGTTTTATCAGGATTAGGAAGCCTGATAAGGTTATTTTGGATGAGTTTATGCACAACTATCTCAAGAGTTTCTCCCAACGAAAGTGAATTTTCTCTTAGTTTGATTATTCTGCCTCAACGGCCCTCTTTGAATATCCTACCCTTGATTTGTTTACTGATTACTTTGCTGGTTATTTTGAGGATACGTGAGCCGATTATTTTGAGAATGTTTTTGAGAGTAGATTTCTTGAGTTGCTTGGACATTGTTTTGTGGATTTCTAGGTGGTTGTACGTTCCACACAAATTTTGCATATACCACTCCATCATTGGTAATGTTCTTGTTCTTTACCCATGTTTTTGGTTAATCATTAGAACTCGAAGCTTGGTCTTTGTTGTTATATAGTTTAATGAATCCAATTTCTATGAGATTTTTTGATGAGTAAACCCTTTTCAATGGTTTCTTCAAAATTATTAGGGCACAACATGGTGAGTTGGTAGCTAATGTCCGCTTGTATGTTAGAGACAAATATTTCTATGAGTTGTTTCTCGAGAACATGCCATTTACATTTGCTAAATTTATGTCTCCATCTCTATAGATATGAAGCAAATGATTCTCCTTGGATTTGTTTAATTTTGTATAGATTAGGAACCATTATGTCTTGCTCTATGTTGTATGAGAAATGATTGAAAAATTTATTTGACAACTCATCAAAGGTTTTGATACTAGGCAGTAGATGAGAGAACCACTCGATAGCGATACCACCGAGACTTTGTGGGAAAAGTATCATTAAATAGGTATCATTGCATTTTACATCCATGCAAACTATTGAGAATTCTTGCATGTGCTCTATTGGATCTCCTCTTCCCCTGTATTTATCAAATTTTGGTATTTTAAAGTTCTTGGGGAAAGATATCATGGATAAGGAACGATTGAAGGGATATGGACATATGTCTTGTAGAGCATATCTCTTCTTCAAATTTCCAATTTGGATGTCTGATATCCTTTGGTTGAGATTTTGTATTTGTAAGTTTACATCATCACTTGGTGCATTCGTTTGATAAGGAGAGACATTATAACCTTGTTGCCCTATAATTTTGTGTGTGTTATATTATGGGGTTTGTATATATGATGGCCCTTGGGCCATGTTTTGGGTGTAGGATGATGTATGGGGTCCTTGAGGATTGATGTGGGAATGTTGTTTATTGAGGGTATGATGTTGTTGTTGTTGAGGTATACTATGTTGTTGTTGAATTACATTGTGTTGTTATTGAGGTATGCTATGTTATTGTTGAGGTACATTGTGTTGTTGTTGAGGTATGTTGTGTTGTTGTTGAGGTATGTAGGTTTGGTATTATGATGGAGTTTGTGTACCAATGTTCTTTTGTGGAGGATTGGGTGCTTGATTTTGTAGTTGTTTTGTTTGTTGTGGTTGAACATATGTTTGATGTTGGGTATTGAAATTTTTTGGTGTTGAAATATATATTTGATGTTGAGGGTATTGGGTAGATGATGATTCATATTGATTTTGCATGTTAGGATTATAGTATTGTTGTTGAGGAATGTATTGAGTTTGGTTTTGAACATTTCCTTGGTACATGCTCTGATCTTGTGGTGGTTGTTGATACATGTGTTGTCCTTGAGGTGGGTTGTCAACATGTAGTTGTGGTTGTCTTGGTGGAAGATTTCCCATTTTTTGCATATTAGTATTAGGACCTTGTTGTTGGATATTCCAATATGTCTCATATATGTTGGGTCCTATTGTGTTAACATTATGTGGTGGCATGTTTTGATTTTTCAATAGGTTTGAATTCTCTTGAGTATGTTGAGCTACCACATGTATTGTTTAATTTGTGATGGATGCCTCTACAATGGATTCTCCACATTTTGGGGACAAGATTGGTCATTGATATGTGTGTTTGAGAAAAATGGTGGTATTTTAGAATCTACTATTGTTTTGGCTATTTGTCTTACCACAGATTGGTCTCCCAAAGGAATGAGATTGGGATCCTTAATAATTTCAATGTTAAAGTTTGTAGATAGCTTGGCCTCACTTTGTGCTAGCTTGAGGAAATATGTGTTAAGATCCTTCCCAATCATCTTGTCCATTAGTTTTTGAATTTTTGGATCTTGGGAGTGCTCTAAATTACTTCATCAGTGATTTCCTCATCACTATCATACTCATGTATGATCATGTCTATAGGATTAGGAGGTTGATCTTATTTCCTAGCAAATCTATCTTGATGTTTAAGGTGTATGTAATCATCACTAGGTGGTTGGTTTGGTTGTGCTTTAAATGTTGGTTGTTCTTTGGGAGTTGAGTATGTCTTAGGATAGTAACCCCATGGTTGAGATTCCTCGTTGGTGGTGTTGGTGTTTGGTACACTAGAACTACTTTTATTGGCTTCCATCTTCTTTTTTGTGTTATGATCTTGTCGTAGTCATAAACGAACTCAAGAGACCTTGGTAAGTTTGAGATAACAACTTATGCAAATGAGATGACGTTTAATTTTGAGATTTTGTTGGATAGAATGATGTAAAAAGGGTATGTGTGTATACATTTTGGATAAAGGTTGTTGGTTGTTTGTTATAGATTAGTGTTGGGATAGTTGGACGATCAAGTTTGATGTTGGATGGTAAGATTTTCCTACTCAATCCTATGATAAGGAGATGAGCCGATTTTGGGTGTTGTTGGATAAATGACACTATGATGTTTGGTGTTTAATGTTTTTGATTTGATACTAGTTTAGAACACAAAATTTCATAAGACTCGAATCAATGTTTTGTTATGTCTTAGAGGATATGGTGCTTGCTTTACTTGAACTAGCTATGAGGTTGCAAGTAAAGGTTGCTCTAAAAATAATAGTCAAGATAATAGTTTGATTTCTTGTGTTCAATATATGTTAAATACTAGGTTGATGTTTGGTTGCTAATTTGGTGATGTTGAAGGATGTTGATGTTATGGTGCAAATGTTGATTTTGATGTTTTGTCCAAAAGATGGTAGTTACGAACCTTATGTAAACCAAGTCCAAAGTATAGGATGGTGACGTTGGATTGTGACTGATAGATCCAATGATGAAAATGTTCTTTGATAATTTAATAAAGTTTTTAGGCCAATGTTTTAAAAGCCGTTTGTGAATTTTTTTGAGGCAAACCTACAAATAGGACAATAGCGGCTTCTATCCAAGATGATAGAGGTAGGTTTTTGGGACAATAACGGTTCTATTTTAAGACAATTGCGAAATTTTTTACAAAAGTGAATCTATTTTGAAAGTAACTATCATGAAACTAGTGATAGCAATAATGATCAAACTAATAGTAGATAGAAGAATTTAGGTTGACTGTTGTAATGTTTTGGAACAATAGTGGAAAAATTTGATAGTAGCAACTCTGTTTTATCAATTTCCAATTTTTTGATGGCATTTTGTTTGATAATTTTTGTAAGTTTTAACATTTGTTTGGTTTGATGTATGAGACAATTTTTTTGAGATACAACAAGTGATAAAACACAACAAACAAAGTGTATGAATCAATTGTATGTTTTGATGACAATAAGCCAAAATCAGCCCAATTTACACTGGTAATAACACATTGAAAATATTTCAAGCAGTTTTATCCCTAAGGTCAAAGTGAGTGGTAACATTTTTAGGCCCACAACTTTGAATCTCCTTCAACTCAAGGGAAGGGACACCCAAATGGATGTATACACTTAAGTCTTTGTGAGAGCAAAAAAATAGGGGCCTCCTAGCATGGAAGGATAACCCAAATCACCGTTTCCCCGAAAAGCTACAAGTAGCTTATATTAAGTCGATGATTTTTGTCTTAGCTCAAGGGAGTTCATATGGTGAGTAAAAAGCTTCAGGGTGTGGTACACAGCCCTTGCATGGAAAATTTCACCAATGCACGGTCAATCCATAAGGTGGGCAACTACAATAAGGTGTTTAGTTGCTGCTTGGGGAACTTAGCACCTTGTGGACGTCCAACAAGCCACTTAAGGCTTTAACCACTCCGACTAGGGGATTGATTATACCTCACACGAATGTGGGTACCACCCTTTGATGAATGGCATTATCGGAAAGGTACTCACTAGTTAGATCATGACTTTAGCCTTAATCAATTTATATAGCAACCCGAGGGAAAAACCACTTTGGGCTACCTTGAGTTCTCCAGTGTGGGATGTATCTCAAGGTAGGTTTGATCTATAAGGGAATGATGTAAAAAAAATGGAAAGAGACCAAAGTGTTTCTCATCACCCAGGATTGTCCAAAGATGCAGGGGGAGAGGATACACACTTGGCTTGCTGATCACGGTGGACACAATAGATAATTTATTATAATTTAATTTTAAACCCAAAATGAGGTGTTTAAAGATAACAATTCGTGTTTTAAATGCACTAATTTCAAATATTTGAGACTTCAAATAAGAAATGTCATAAACCAATTGGTTGCCAGTGCAATCAGATTTTAAACTAAAATGAAATGTTCAATTTTAGACACGAAGTTGAAATGTGAAGATTGTAGGCAAGTTTTAATGCACCAAATATAAATGTTCAAGTTGTATTGTTTAGTTTTAGTACACCAAAAAAAGTGAATTCATTTTTAAGCACCAAATGTAAATGTTCAAGTTGTATTGTTCAGTTTTAATGCACCAAAAGAAGATGAATTCATTTTAAAGCACTAAATGTAAATATTTTATAAACTTTAAAAAACTTTCATACAAATGCTTGAGAATTAAAAGCCTTGGACCATTTGTCAACCCTACAAGAAAAATGATTAGTTGTTTCAAGAAGAATATGCCATGACCCTATAAGAGCTACACCAAGGATGTCAGACAATCTGATAAAACACAACAAACAATAAGTAGTTAGGGTTAGATACATTGCAAATCTAAGAAAGTTTGCAAAACAAACACAGACTTAGAAAACAATACAATAGCTAACCTGTTACCTGTAATAGTGACTCTGTCCCTAGTAGGATTGCAAATTTTTTAGATGATAGTGGTAGGAAAATAGTACAGTAGCAGTTTTGTTTAGGTTGATAGCGGCTTTGTAATGTCAATCCAAATTCCCACAGTCAAAAACCTACAAGATAAAAAAGATAATAATAGTCTTCTTTAACAATAACAACCAAATTTAGGTCAATAGTGACTAGATTTAGGACGACCGCGACAAAAAAATAGCAACAATCACATTCAAATTTTAAGACAATAACATCCCAATTAGCAAAAGTGATTGATGAGCCCAAAATATGCTCATAATTTGAATATCATGATGTATTTTTAAAATACCCTTACTCTTTTGTTAATGGTTGTTTTAAACTCTTTGATTATAAACTTTTTATCTAAAATCGGGTAGTATCCTATGGCAACGCATTCCTATATTCATGCAGCCTAATATCTCCGTATGTCTATATTCATTGCCCTGTTTGACCTCCCAATTGACTGATATGATGCATGTGGTTTTTGGATAAATGAGATGGATTTAATGAGTGTGATTAATGAATGAGTATCGTGTGATTATATGCATGCTTTCTTTCACCTCTATCGCCATGTGTTTCGCAGGTTGTTAAAAATAGCATGAACAAGTCAATGCGCAACAGATCTCGGCCTTGCAGTAAAGTCCATTTCTAGCACGACATCGAGGAAGTTGTTCCAATGAAGACTCTTTGTTTGGGTCGTTGGGAGGAAATCTAAATGGTCATCAATCTAGGATGAGTGGAATGCTAAATTCTCTCTAAATCGGTTGAATAGATATGCTTTCATTTATGAGAAGTATGTTCCTCGGTATTAGGAAGCATTTATGCTCACATCTTTCTTTGTTAAGTTAGTTAGTTAGTTGCTTTTCTATAAATAAGTGTTACTCCTGCGTGAGTGAACAGGGAGGGAAGTGATTAGATTGGATAAGATTAGACTAGATTAGAGACAAGAGAACATAATAGAGTATGTTCGAGTTAGTATTATAATGAGAAACAAAGTTTTGTGTTAGTTTTCTTACAAGCAGAATGACCATGTATATGATTCCAAGTTTATAAATAAAAGCTGATGAAGTTTTAAGTTCAACTCTTGCATAAATTGGTTGATGCTTGCTAAGGGGGCCCACTTAGTAAGTATCTGTAGTTAGTTGTTTATTTCCTGTTGTTTATCAGTTAGAATTTCATTCCAAGAAGTTTCAGCACAAACTCAGTCTTATATTATTCTTGTAGCATAAGGAATCCATCCCTGTGTCTGTTCCTGTAGCATAAGACCAGTTCATGGTTTGTTTCTCAGTAATAGTTGTCACGATTTCTGCTTTAATTAAGTTATGCTGAAGTTGAGAAGACTTTGCCTTATGTTCCTGCATCAGAAGTAGAATTCCTTTCAAGCATTTATTTCTAGTAAATTGTGGCTAAAATTGGTTCTTAGTACACATACAGTGCCGCTCCATTTCAAGTATACGTTCCCTAGTTTGACAATGTAAATGAACGACAATAAGAAGATGTTAGTCACCTGTTGGAATGTCTAATTCCTAGGTTAGGATTTTCCATGAAATTTATATCCTTTTGTGGGCAACAACCATTTTTGGTGCCGTTGTCAAGGATGGTGTCAAGCTAAGAACCTATCATAGTCATTGTTAGCAGTAGTTTAGTGTGATTATTCAAGAATTTTCAAATCCTTCAATTTTTAGTTAAGTCCGTTACATGCATAGAAGAAGAGACGCTCTAGGAAGATTCCTCCCAAACCTTCCATTCACTGATAATGATTTTGAACCAACTTATAATCTATTTGAGGAAGGAGGAAACCAAGATATCAATCCATTTGCTGAAGACCCGCTTGCTGAATTTCCCTTTGACCTAGCTGACGAAGAACCTCAAGAAAATCCATTTGCTTTGATACTTCATCAAGCAAATATGGCACAAAATCCATCTAATCGACCTCCTGATTTTGAATTACCTATCATAGCCCAGCAAGATAATGACAACCTCAAAAATATTCCTTCTTCATTACTTCCCAAGTTCTATGGACTAGTTACAGAGGACCCAGACACTTTCTTGTTTGAGTTTGACATCCTCTGTCGAAGCTATGATTACACTATAGATGCTCACAAGCTGAAGTTGTTTCTTGCTACTTTGAAGGAGGGAGCTCTTAGATGGTTTATGAGTTTGGGAAGGAATACTATCGATAGTTGGGAAGTCATGCAAACAAAATTTCTTGAGAAATACAAGGAATATTGTAAGAGTGGTAGTAAGGGTGATGATATATTCTGAATTCAACAAAAGGAGGATGAAAGCCTGGAAGACTATATCTCAAGGTTCTTATTTTCCTTGAAAAATAATTCAGACCATACTCTCAATGAAGAATCTTAGAAACTGCTTTTTCTGAGGGGAATCAATGATTCTTGTATTGATGCCCTAGATCTGATGGGAGGAGGAGATATAACCCAAGTGCCTTGGGATGATATTAAGTCCATATGTTGCAACTACTCTCGAGCAAATGTCAAGAAGGGTAGAGGTCATCAGGCCACAATGGGAAAGTCTTCCATTAATGGAGTTTCATGGATGGAGATCTCAAATCTGCTATCTGATTTCAAGTAAGATATCATAAACAATATGGCTACACAATTGGATACTATGCAAGCTCGGAAGAAACATGAGGAAGTTGAAGCAATCTTGGCTGAGTTCTGTCTACATTGCCGACAAAAGAAGTGTGACTACAGATGTAAGATGGTGGCTAACCTGGAGGCTAAGCAATTACCTACTGATTTTAAGGCAGTAGAGGGTGATGATGACCAAGTATTCTACGTTGCACAAAGGCGCCCATGGGCTCAAAGACAAGGTTTCCTCAAGACCCTTTGACTTTTGGTAATCCTTACTCTAATTATAATAACCAATGGCAACCCATATATGGCCCATCACCACCTTGGAATACCTCTCAACCACACTGGCCTAACTATCAGAGTCCTCAATGGCAATCTCCTCAGGGAGGTTGGCAGCAGCCACAAGGACAATGGACTCCACCCCAAGGTAACTGGCAGTAGAATCCTCAATGGAGAGGTTCTCAACAATGGCAGAGCCAATCCCCTGGATTCTTGTAGCTTCAACAACCACAACCTCCGGCCCTCATGCCACCTCTTGCAACACTTGCAAAAAATATTGGCCCTTCAAAACAAATGCCTATGCCTGCTCAACCATTACCAAATCCTAATAATAAGCAACAACAACAGGAACCTATGTATTTTGCAGAAGCCAATCAATATCCAACCTATGCCCTGAATATTAATGATATCCATCTCAAGTCTGGAACCACTCTACCTGCTCCACAGCTGCCAGTAATTACTAAGATTCCAGACCCTGCCTTTGAACAACTTAATGGTCCTGTAGAACATATACCTATATCAGATACTGTCTCTAAGGAGCCTATCCTACAGCATCAAGCCATACCACCTTTTCCTCAAAGATTGCAAGTCAATACACCCAAGTCTAGGGAAGAGCCTACCTTTGACATTTTGGATCAACTAAAAAATGTACACATTCAAATTGCCCTCTTTCAAGCCATTAAAGATGTTCGAATTTATGGGAAAGCCATTAAGGAGGCCTATTTGAAGAAACCTGGAAGAAAGAAAAAGGATCCCCAAACTATCCATGTTCTAGGACATTTGGTAGATATTATGTTAGGGAAGGTAGTCATGCCAAAATATGCTGACCCTGGGAGTCCTGTGGTACAAATAAATATTAATGGTCAGATAGTAAAAAATGTTTTGGTTGACCTTGGTGCAACCATTAATGTAATGACCAAACATACTATGGAGTATTTGAATATCCTAACCATTAGGTCTACGCCTACCATCCTACAGCTTGTTGATAGTTCCACAGTAGCACCTGATGGCATGGTAGAAGATATAATTGTCAACCTTGAGTCTTGGGAATACCCAACAGATTTCACCATATTGTCTACTAAGACAACTTTGGGAGGATATCCTATCATGCTAGGTAGACCATGGTTAGCCATAACTGATGCTTTTATAGGATTCCATTCAGGAGACATGACAATTTCTGATGGTCAGTCAACAAAGAAATTGGCTTTATACCCATCTGCCCAGCCTCAGTCAGACTTGTCTCAGCCAATTTGGCCAGATTTAGGTGAGGAAACTAAAGAAGTCAGTTCATTGGCTCACTTAATGATGCTGCAAACTAATCCATTTTCCCAACTTCAGAGTGAGGATGACCCACTTCTACAAATTTTGCAATCCAACTTTGATATGAGTAGCCCATCTGTTTTAGATAACTGTCCTTAGCAGTGCTTCCTACAGCAACTAAATCCTGAGAGCTTGCCACTTAAAATTCCTGCAGTTTATCAACATTTACTTCCACAAGAAATACAAACACCACCTTTATCACTAGTCTCCATGAATGATCTTACCAAGCAAATTGAGCTATCTCCAGGCCACTGTCTGAATATCAATAATAAGCTGCCTCAATCTCAACAAACTGCCCTAGTCACAATGCTGCAAGATCAATATAAAGCTTTTGCATGGGACTATGGGGATGTGAAGGGAATAGATCCTCAACTTTGTACTCATAGGATCTACATTAAGGAAGACTGTTCACCTGTTAGGCAGCCTCAAAGAAGGATAAACCCAACACTCAAGGAAATAGTTAAAAATGAGCTCCAAAAATTGTTTGATGCTAGTTTTATCTACCCCATTTCAGACAGTCAATGGGTATCTCCATTGGTGATCGTTCCTAAAAAAGGTGGAAAATGGAGAGTTTGTGTAGACTATAAAGAGCTGAACACAACAACTAAAAAGGATCACTTTCCACTACCATTTGTTGATCAGGTGCTAGACTCATTGTCTGGTAAAAAGTATTTCTCCTTTTTGGATGGATATAGTGGGTATAATCAAATTAAAATTGCCCCTGGGGATAAAGACAAAACAACTTTTACCTGTCCATGGGGAACTTTTGCCTACTATGTCCTACCTTTTGGCCTGTGTAACGCACCTGCAACATTTCAAAGGGTAGTAAGTAGTATTTTTGCTTACATTTCTCATGATTCTATGGAGATCTACATGGATGACTTCACCACTTATGGAGTTACTTATGAAAAAGCATTAGCAAATTTGGAGAAAGTGTTGAAAAGATGCCAGGGGCACAATTTGTCTTTAAATAGTGAGAAGTGTTTTATGATGATGCAAGAAGGAATTGTTTTAGGCCATCATATCTATCTAGCAGGAATTCAAGTTGATACTGCAAAAATAGAAGTCATTTTAACTTTGCAAACACCTATGAAACAAAAGGATGTTAGAAGCTTCTTAGGACATGCTAGATATTATAGAAGATTTATTAAAGATTTTAGCAAAATAGCCAGTCCATTGTATGTCTTATTAACTAAGGATTGTGAATTTAACTGAACTGAGGCCTGTGACAAATCTTTCCTGCAGCTTAAGAACTTACTTACTAAGGCACCTGTTCTTCAAGGACCCAAGTGGAGTCTTCCCTTTATATACACATAGATACTTCTGATTATGCCATAGGGGCAGTTTTATGACAGAAAGAGAATTCCATAGAGCATGCCATATATTTTATTAACAAAAACCTTCAAGGCCCAGAATTAAACTATACTATCACAGAGAAATAATTGCTAGCAGTTGTGTATGCCCTGAACAAGTTTCAGCATTATGTCACTGGTTACCAAATATTTGCTCATACAGATCATGCAACAATAAGGTACCTCATGAATAAGCCTGCCATATCTGGTAGATTAGCAAGGTGGCTCCTATTGTTGCAGGAATTGGATATCACAGTTATTGATAAGCCAGGCAGGGCAAATGTGGTGGCTGATTTCTTGTCAAGACTATAAACAACTACACCTGCCACCTCTGAGGTAATTGATGATAGCTTTCCTGATGAACATCTGTTTTCTATTGTTGTTCAAACTCCATGGTATGTAGATATTGCAAATTATTTAGCAGCCAACAAAATTCCAGCTCACTTCTCACCAAAGGATAGAAAGCTGTTGATTGAGAAAAGTTTTAACTTTTCATGGATTACAGACTGTTTATTTTACACAGGACCTGACCAAGTCATGTGAAGGTGTATTAGAGAAGATGAGACCTATGACATTTTGCATGCTTGTCATGATGAGCCATGTGGTGGGCACTTTGCATCCAAGAGAACATCAATGAAAGTGCTTAACATAGGGTACTATTGGCCCACACTACACAAGGATGCTGTAGCCTACACCAGAAAATATGACAGATGTCAATGAATGGGGAGACCTACAAGGTCTAATGAAATGCCCTTGTATCCGCAAGTGGTAGTTAGTCCCTTTGATAAGTGGGGCATGGATTTTGTTGGGCCTATTGATCGCCCATCCAATGGGAAATCCTACATTTTGGTTTGTACTGATTATGTAACCAAGTGGGTGGAAGTGAAAGGAATGACACATGCCCGTGACAATAAAGTTGCTGAGTTCCTGTATGAGCATATTTTTACTCGGTTTGGAGTCCCAAGGGAACTTGTTATTGATCAAGGAGACTAGTTTACATCAAACCTAATCACTGATTGATGAATAATTACAAGATCAGGCACAAAAATTCAAGCCCCTATCACCCTCAAGCCAATGGTCAGGCAGAGGTTACTAACAAAGAATTATAGGCAATCCTTACAAAAATAGTACAGATACACAAGAAATATTGGAACGGTTATCTTCCAGAAGTAGTCTGGGCCTATAGGACAACATGAAAAACAACTACATGGTTTACCCCTTTTGAGTTACTATATGGAAAAACTGCCATGTTGGCAATAGAGTTTGAGCATAAGACCTTAAGGACTGCTTTTCAGCTTAACATTGATCTTTTAGAAGCCCAAAAGGAATGCCTCCTACAGCTGAATGAATTGGATGAGATAAGGAAAGCTTCCTTACAACATACTGAAGCTATCCAGCAACAAAGGAAGAATTGGCATGACCACAATATCAGAACTAAGCATTTCTCTGCCGGTGATTGGGTGCTACTCTATGACTCCAGGTACAAGGAAAATCAAGGTAAACTCACGACAAGATGGCTTGGTCCTTATGAAATAGAAAATGTATTTGATAATGGTTCAGTTTAGTTGGCTACAATAGATCCTGTTTGATTCAAGCTACTAGTTAAAGGACACCATCTTTAGTTGTATCATAAGACAACATCCAAAGAAGAATTTATGAAGCAGTTTGTTTTAGATGCATCCACTAATCTTCATGCAACAAAAGGCTTCGGTCTTCTTCCTGAAGCATCTCTTTAAAAACTATGTTGCACGCCCATAATAAAGGTTTTATTTTTACGGAAACCACTTTCTCCATCACCATCCATCACCATCATTCATTCCATCTTTCTTTTCTACGTCACCCATTCATGTCACCTATCCTGCCGTACCACCTTCATTTATGGTTTCTTTTCCAGTAGTCATTTCAGGCTGTGCTGTGATATCTCCCAACATCTGCGAGCATTTAATACAAGGTACGTGATATCTTTTTATTTGTCACATCATTCATTTATTACAATGTGTCTATCAATCATTACTGCTTGTTCTTTGCCTATCCTTTCGCACATGTGTGGACACATGTCAAATCTTAAGTAGGGGGCGGGGATAATTTGTTTCAAAACTTTTTCTTTTTGCCATTGCCACGTCTGTTAAAGACAATTTTTATTGTACTTGCCAAGAATGAATGTGTGCTTTTACCCTGATCAGCAAGTTAACTGCTTAATTAAGTAGTTTCTAAAAATCATTGCATGCAATTGTCTTTTGTATCATTCTTGGTAAGAAAAGAAAGGTAACAAGCCGAAAAGAAAGAAGCAGAGTGAAGAAACAAAGAGAAGAAAAAGTGTTTTTCAAATTCTCAGAAGAGGTTGAGTTTCAGGAATTTTAGCTGAGACAGTTTGTGAATATGGGTGGTTAGCTAGTAAGACATGAACCGGTAGCTCATGAGGCCTTGATGCAAGATCCTCAAGTGGTTCAGGCATTCAGTATTTGCGGATGGCTGAATTATTTTCTGAGGATAGATTCCTTTAATGAGGAAGTTGCTGGTGAATTTTTGAGAACTCTTTCAGAGGGAGAGGCTACAGTATGGGGTTTAACAGTAGCCGTGACAAAAGAATGGATTAGTGAAGTGACTGGGCTTCCGACAGTAGGAGATAACTTTCCTTCAGGAAGGGACGCTATCTCTTCTAGGGAAGAATTCACATTGCCAACAGATGGACCCTTAGAGGTTTCAAAGCAAGGATGCAAACGGGTGTCACTGCCTTACCCATATTCAGAATATGCCTCCTTCATAATCAGGTATTTGACTTGTGAGAGACTTTTTTCTTATTTGCATTCTTATCATTTTAAACTATTGAGTCATATGAGGCACGGTTTAGCCATCAACGCCCCAAAATTTTTGTTAAATCTTTTGGAACGTAGTGCCCATGAAACCCAGAAGGGTAAAGATAATTCTATCACCCATCATGCCCTTATTAAATTATTGATTGAGCGTTCCTTGAGGGATGTATCACCCCTTTCTTGGCAAGAATTTGTTCCCCAGAAAGGACTGCAACCTCCAGAACCTCCTAGAGCACTCCCTGCACAACCCAAGAAAAAGAAAAAGAGAGTAGAATCCATGAGTAGGGAAGTAGAGCAAGAATCATCTGCTCCTGCAACACCTAGTCTTACAACCTCCACACTTAAGCCCTCTACCCAAATAAAAACTAGGTCTGATACAAGAAAAGAAAAGGGGAAAACAAAAGTAGGAGAATCATCCAGGGCTGAGAAAACCCCAGAAGCAAGCCCTCAAACATAAAAGCAAAAATGTTCTACCTCGCTTTTCCTTGCAGCAACACTTGTTGCCACCACAATTTCATCATCCTCTCCGGCTGAGTCCAAATCCCCTAGGCAAGTTAGAAAGAGGAAAGCTGCAAAAGAACCTCCTGCGTCTGCTACATTGCCTAAGAGAGCTTCAACAAGGAAATAGAGTAAAATTACCTCAACCTCCGTCCAACCAGAAATTATAGTCATTTCAGAGGAGTCTGAGGAGCTTAGTCATGAGGATTCTTAGAGTGTATTTGAGAATGTTCCACATAGTTCATCTGTTATTCCTGAGGAATTGCAAACTGAAATAGAGAAAGTTGAGGAAGTACAACATGGTTGTAGTGATGAAAGGAGGATGCCAAGTCTTAATGATTTGGCTGATGCAGTTGAGAAAATTTCAGGAGAAGCACAATCTCCTCCTGAGCAGCAAGAGGAAGAACAACCTGAACAAACTGAAATATTCAATGAAACACCATTGCCCTCTGAACCTTGTCGTGCATTGGTTGTGTATAAAAGAACATTACTGATTGAGTATTTAGAATATCTTAAAATTACCTGGAGGCCTGTTACACTTCAGACTTTGAGTTTCCGCCATCTGACTAAAACTGAATAGCAACAAAGTCTATGGGAAGAGGAGAAGAAGAAATTAAAAAAGGAAATTGAAAGCCAAAAATAGGAAATCCAAGAAATAAAGGAGAAAATGAATGAAATGATGAAAGTAGCTGGACAAATCATGGAATGGAGACCACCACCTAGGGTGTATGCAATGTGCCTTAAAGAACAATTTTTGTGGTTCCAATTAATGAGAATTTCCAAAAAATTGGACCCTGACATTCATTCTGCTAAAGAGTTTTATGATGCATATCAGACAACACCCAATTGGCTAAGAAATTCTTTATGTGAATTTTATTTGCATGGTTTGTTAATCCCTTTTGAAACATAATGGAATTCGCTTCTCTATGTTGGTGACATTCATCTGAGGTCACTTATTTCTTGGGTGGCTAATGAAATTAACTATGGGAAGCAATTAGAGGATTATGAGGAAGCTTAAAGGAAATAACTTATTCCCCTGTGACTAGAAAGCTCTAATCTTCAAACAGTTCTAAGAACTTGGTTCGCTGTTGCATATGGATTCTATGATCCTGCAGCAAGAATAAAAATATTTGATCTCAGAAAGCAGGTATATGATGAATTTAAAGGCCAACCATATTTGTTTTGAAAGCTTTCATCTTCCAGAATTAAAATAAGATGGGAGAAACTGACTATTGGTCTAAAAAAATCTGAGCCGCATAGCCCTCTGAATTTTAGAGCAGCCATTAGAAGGTCAAAAAGGTATATACAGCTGGGTCTCTAGGAAAGGTTTGAATTATGGTTGCCATTAAAATTTCGACCTCCTATTTTGATGTGGCCACTATACCCTTATTTGGCTACAAATGTTAATGAAGACACAAAAGCTCGCAGGTATGAAAGATGGCAAAATTACAGAGGCTTCTACTACAAGTTTGGAACTTCAATGCAAGGCCATGCTACTCCTACCAATTTCAAGGAAACAAACAGGAAGATTAATGCTGGAGGACCAACATTAAGATAAGTAGGGGGCAAATGATGAGCCCAAAATATGCTCATAATTTAAATATCATGATTTATTTTTAAAATACCCTCACTCTTTTGTTAATAGTTGTTTTAAACTATTTGATTATAAATTTTTTATCTAAAATCGGGTAGTATCCTGTGGCAATGCATTCCTATATTCATGCAGCTTAATATTCATTACCCTGTTTGACCTCCTAATTGACTGATATGATGCATGTGGTTTTTGGATAAATGAGATGGATTTAATGAGTGTGATTAATGAATGAGTATTGTGTTATTATATGCATGCTTTCTTTCACCTCTATCGCCATGTGTTTCGTAGGTTGTTGAAAATAGCATGAACGAGTCAATGCATAGCAGATCTCGGTCCTGCAGTAAATTCCATTTCTAGCACAACATCGAGGAAGTTGTTCCAGTGAAGACTCTTTGTCCAGGTCGTTGGGAGGAAATCTAAATGGTCATCAATCTAGGATGAGTGGAATTCTAGATTCTCTCTAAATCAGTTGAACATATATGCTTTCATTTATGAGAAGTCCGTTCCTCGGTATTAGGAAACATTTATGTCCACATATTTCTCTATTCAGTTAGTTAGTTAGTTTATTTTCTATAGATAAGTGTTCCTCCTGCGTGAGTGAACAGGGAGAGAAGAGATTAGATTGGATAAGATTAGACTAGATTAGAGACAAGAGAACATAACAAAGTATGTTCGAGTTAGTATTATAATGAGAAACAAAGTTTTGTGTTAGTTTTCTTACAAGCAAAATGACCATGTATATGATTCCAAGTTTATAAATAAAAGCTGATGAAATTTTGAGTTCAACTCTTGCATAAATTGGTTGATGCTTACTAAGGGGGCCCACTTAATAAGTATTTGTAGTTAGTTGTTTATTTCCTGTTGTTTATCTATTAGAATTTCATTCCAGGAAGTTTCAGTGCAAACTCAGTCTTATATTGTTCTTGTAGCATAAGGAATCCATCCCTGTGTCTGTTCTTGCAGCATAAGACCAGTTCATGGTTTGTTTCTCAGTAATAGTTGTCACGATTTCTGCTTTAATTAAGTTATGCTTAAGTTGAGAAGACTTTTCCTTATGTTCCTATATCAGAAGTAGAATTCCTTTCAAGCATTTATTTCTAGTAAATTGTGGCTCATAAAACTTGACAAAAATGTTAGAGTTAAGGACCTAGGGTCCCACTGGGCATGCCAAAATGTGTAAGAGGGAAATTTATCAATGAAATACAACAATGGAATAAAATAAATGAAATCAAAACAAGATAAAAACTCAACCTAATCATTAAATGTGATTGTAAAACAAAGAATTCAACAACTAATGTTAGCATAAATGATAATATAAATGAATTCAAAAACTACAATTTTACCATCCCATGTTAGAGTGTATTCATATTGATAGAGGATGTTGGATTGCTTAATCATTATGAAGCCTCCATGTTTGCAAAAGCTTCAAACGTAGTAGTAATGGTGATATAGAATGAAAGTATTTGCTCAATGTGATTCAATAGTCAATTTGACATGACCTCTCCACAATTTCTCCAGATTATTAGCTAAATTATGAGAAGGGTGAAGGTTGTTTTATAGATTTTTAAGTTTTAGATGAATAATTAGGATTCAAAAATGAAAGATTAGGATCAATGGTTGAGAACCGTTGAGAGGAAATAGATTGATTAGTTAAATCATCTAGTTGATCCAATTAAGGGATTTAATTGAATAATTAGTGGGATTGGAGAAATTATATTGAGCACATTTAGCTGGATTAGAAAAAATAATGGGATTGGGAAATGGATTGAAAAATCAGTGGTCATGATTTATTCAATCAAGATATGTGAGGATGTATTAATTAATGTTTGAGAGGAATGTGCAAGTTGTATTTGAATTTAATAAATAAAGATATTTATTTATTTGACCATGTTGAGTGATTTTGAGGAAATTGAATAATTGATTTAATTATTCAAACTTGAAGAAGGGAAAGTGGCTTAATTAAATAATTAATGATAACTGTTTAAACAATTTAGATGAATAAGTACTGTTAGTGACATAATTAAATAATTTATGCTTATTTAATTAATCAGGAGGAATAAGGTTAAATTAGGAGATGACATAGTGAATTAATTAAACAATTCAAGATTATTTAATTAGTAGAGGAAAATAGGGTTAATGATATAAATGATGTTAAAAAGGGGATTAATGATATTAATGAAGCGATATGCAATAGTGATAATGAAAGTGATGTCGATAATGTAAAAATTTCATTCAGGATGTGTGATATGCATTAAGCCATTTTTACATGTCCACACTCGGCTTGTGGATGGGATAGCCAAATTTTAGGAGCTAGAGCAAGATTTCCTGGATGTCATCGAATTGAGGTGTATCACTTACATGCATAAGATTAGGGCACATAGAGCTATGATGACTACCTTGGTTCAACATTAGATATTGAAGACCGCTATATTCCACCTTCCTACGAGGGAGTGCACTATCACATTAGAGGATGTATGGAGGATCTTACACATCTTGATCCACAATGATCTTGTGACCTATGACATCCGAAGAGGGACATTAGCGATACAAAAGTTACTGGGTGTACAATAGTTGACTATGATAGGTTATGAGGTTGATTTGACACCATTCCTAGATGATGCAGATCCTATGGTTATCATCCTAGTAGGATTGATCATCAAACCATTTATTCTTGACAGGAGATCAAGGGGATTCTTGATCGATTGGGGTATTTGTATAAAGATGATGATGGAGCACATGACTGTGTGTGCATGGGGCCCTTACATGTTAGCTCATTTGTATAAAGATTTGCATGAGATATTGTACCATAGTGGCAACAATATGTTAGCTAGTGTGACCCTTCTCCATGTTTGGGCATGAGAGCACATAGTTGTCACTCGCCTAGAGGGGATAGATCAAAGGGATCTTGATGATCCAAGTATTCTTACAAATACTCTGATTACGTTCATTATAGATAGCTTCAATGACTATCATATTGGAGGGTTATCTTTGATGACATGATAAATTTCACATGGTGTCCCTATCTTTTTTGTGATGCATGCACGTATGCTCATGGTCTTCTAGTTTATTTTAGATAGACGAGATATCTGATCACTAGGGTTGATATTATTCTAGAGTGCTACCTCCTTAACAGAGTTCTCTAATAGTTTTGTGAGAGGCAGAATCAACCAGTAGATGATTATCATGCATGATATGCACGCATGGATAGAGAGATCAATGTGTGGGGACCTCGCGTGGATTCACGTAGAGCTATGGAAAATTTATAAGCACTAAATCCTTTTGGTTGGGGATGGGCAATAAGGCCACATGGTCCTACCATGACTCGAGAGTATGAAACTTGGTGGGCTCGCAAATGATCGTTGATATTTAATATTCCCATTGGAAGTGTAGTAGTAGGAGGCCCTTTATAGGCTAGAGGAGGAGGGGTGGTGTAGTTGGGTGCCGAGCGGATTGGAAGATACAATGGATAGCCCACGGGCCATAGTAGAGGGATCTGGATGGCCAAGATGATGATGGATAGGTACCCTAGGATTAGGGGGATCAACAATAGGTAGTAGGAAAAGTACCACAAGAACCTACTCCTTAGGGTGACATGGATACTAGACTGAATCAACTCACAACAAAGATGTATTAGGATCGTATAAAGTGAGACTAGGCTACTCAAGATAGGGATTCGAGGATGGAGAGAGGGATGCCGAGATTGCTTGGAGGTAGGCAGATGATGCACAAATTATTATCCCGACTATAAAGAGAGATTAGGCCAAGACTGAGAGATATAGTCTGTGATAGTAGAGCCACTGGAGCCACTAGAGCCACCACCCCCATTCTACCAAGGCTTCCACAACCAGAGCCAACATAGCCCCCAGAGTTACCACTACCAAAATTAAAAGGAATAGAACTAAAACATAAAGGGATTTTGTTTACTTTGACACTGAGAGGTGCCTTGGGCATGGGGGTGGTATTGAAAGAAGGGCCTATTAAACCATGTACATAGACATCATGGGAATTGAAACTCCTATCTACCTTCTAGAGGTTGTGGGCCCAAAGCCTTAGGTAACACCTAGTCCAGAGTTGTATGAAGGGACATATTCTTCCACTAAGTCAGTGATCCATCAGAGAAGCTCTAGCCCACCTGATCTTTGTCTAGTGTATATCTCATTTTGTTGACAAGCCTAGCAACCCTAGTCACGTTTCATTATTTTCCCAAATGATTCACGAGATCAAACAACCTCCTATCTAGAGAATGAGATTCTTTAAAAGAATAGTGAGAAGATCATCCTCATTCAGAGGTGGGGCCATAGGAGAAATGAGAGTAGGGGCACGAGTGACCTCCCCAAGGAAGCTCTTCTCCATCTCTGAAACTATTTCCTAAGATGTGAGACTAGTAGTGAAACCAATAGTGACCTTCAATAAATCTATCTCTAGATGTCATACGGTTCTCCTAATGACATACCTAGAGGTTGTAGATTAGGTCATAAAGCTCATAAAGCTTCACGGTGCACAATTCTGCAACCTACATAAGGCACGAGAGGAAGAATTTCAACACAAAGAAATAGACACTACGATGTTCACGTTAGGTTCACCATAATGTTGAGGAAGGGAAATGGCTTCTCAAGGACTCCAGGTCATAGGAGAGTCTAAAACAACAAGCTTCCCTGATCTACCTCAAAATACATGAATGAATTAGAAAGGTTTAAGGTTTAATGGTTGAAAATGATGAGCAATCAGGTCACTGCTATCCTTCTGCTAACTCGAATGTTTCAAGGGATCAAGAGAGTTGGTTTTCAAGGTTCAAACTATAACTTATATAGCTTACTGCTAGAGGAATACAACATGGATCATGAACTATAGCACGGGGGTCTCAGGGACATGTTGGCATCTGTATGGATAAAGAGTCTAAAGTACAATACAAAATTTCAAAAAACCTACTAACTGCCTAATTAATAGAGTTTTATGCTACAACAAAGATAGAAAATGTAGAAATAATAGAAATAACAAGAAGAATAATTTAACAATATTAAGCTAGATTTTGATGAGAGAAAGGTGGTATAAATGAACCTTCAAACCCACAAGTTGAGGCCTCTAAGAGCTTCACTTGATGAACAACCTGCACACACAAGAATGAGAAAATGTTGGGGCTATGTTTAGAGGACTCCTTAGTTAGTCCCCCACTTTGGTGTTTCCATATCCATGAAGAATCAGATAGCAATGATTGTAGAAAGATGATAAATAAGTACATAGAAACAAAAATACCAAGCAATACTCAAACAAAAATATGCTATTACACAAGTAGATGATGCAAAAGTAGATGGAAATGGATGGATATAACCTTCTCAACTACGTGCACTCAAGGAAAATGGAGGAAGATGTGAGCTCACAAGCTCTCCAAAGCCAATGTTGTTGTAACAATGAAGAGAATGAGCCAACAAAGTAACAACTTACAACTACAATGGTGGTGGTGCAACATGAAGGAGCTAAAAGAAAGTGTGTTTGATCAAGAAGATGTCAAGAAGTGTGTAGTATATTGAAGAAGCATGAAAAAGAATGAATAAATGGAAGAATTAGCCATTTGAACGTAAGGAGGCAAAAATCCCATTTGAAGTCGATCAAGAGAGCATAAAACATTACACTTCATGTCTAATGGAGGAGTGTAATGCCTCTACGTATTCCAGTGGTAGGAATCCTATCAGGATAGAAGCACATCGCATGGATGTCCTCATGCCATGCTAGCGTCCTCAATAAAAATTCCCCCATCGACACACAAATGAGCTGCCAAGTGGATACAATATCGAAGCAGATGCGGAAAATACATCATCGGGATCACATTTTCTAAGGTAAGGGGTGTATAAATGGGGAATTTGCAAGGGGTACAAATTCATGCCATTACATGTCTCTTTATTAGAATAACTATTAATGTGTTAGGGTGAAGAAACCAAGTTGTTGTGAATATCTAAAAATTGTTGTTGACATACTTGAAACTTATCATAAATAAAATAGTTTTCTTCAAATGTGAAGAGTTGTGAGTGAAAATTTCCCTAAACCTTAGTGACTTCTGGAGAAATTCAAATCTAAGGGGAGGGGGGTGTAAGGTCCAAACTATATATGTTTTGATTTGTTATTCTAATAAAATTCATGTTGTTGGTTGGTATGATCAAAATGAAGTTGGGATTAATTAAATGATTGTTTTCATGTGATGATGTAGTTCACATGAGGACTTTATACCCTCACCTTTTTGAGGACTTCCAAGAGGAAGTCCAATCCTAGGGGGATAATGTTAGACCCCACCTTCTATGATACACGTTATTTTATGTTCCATGAATGATATTATGATTCTTGTTTGATCTTTTGTGTTCTTGTGTTTTAACATTATATAAAAGTATTGTGTACTTATGCTTTTATGGTTTATCTTGGTTAGTATGGGGTATTGATTTTATGATAGATTTTAATTGATTAATGCTAGTGGTATAATGTGTTTTAAGGTCATTTAATTATGTGAAAGTTTTATTTTATTTCCCTTATGGGTTTTGTACATACCCTAAATTGTCTTGATTGGTAAACAATTCTTCCCTAAATGATTAAATAATACATTATTATTTATTTACCAATCAAATTTTATATTCGTCTACTAATTAAGTGATTTGACATCATTTAATTAATTCATCCTCAATCATCATTTCATCTAAATCAATTTATTTACTAAAGTCCTAATTTAACTTTATTCTTCTTGATTAATTAAATAAACATCAATTATTTAATTATGACCTATTCATCTAAATCAATTAAATTTTTATCATTTAATAATTTAATTAAATCACTTTCCCCTTTCTAAACCTGAATAATTAAATTAATTATTCAACATCATTCAACATGGTCAACTAACAAATACAAATCTATTTGTTAAAGATAAACATGACTTGCATGTTCATCTCAAATATTAATTAATTATTTAATTACCCTCACCCTCTTTCTGATTGAGCAAATCTTGATCACTACTTTCTCACTCTAATTGGTTGACTAACTAATCTATTTTTTAATCCCACTAACCACTCAATCTATTTACTCAATCCCACTAACCACTCAACCCGATTTCTTAATCCCCCCAATCATTCCTATCTAATTCCATTGATAGTCCAATTAACATCCTTAATAGGATCAATCACAAAATCTAATTGAGCAATCTATTTTCTCTCAATGGTTCTCAACCGCTGATCAAGATTTTTCATTGTTGCATCTCAATCATTCATCTCTAAACAAGAAACCTATAGAAAAATCTCGTACACTCTCACAAATGATCTAGAATTTACATAAGTGAAGTGCTGCACAACTACCTCTTGAGCACATTATAGATTATCATCACATTCTAGTTTGGCATTTTAAACACATTGAAGCTTTTGCAATGCATAATATAGGATTTGCATTGATACAATCTGACATCCAAACATCAATGTGAATACAACTTCAACATGGTATGGTAAGATTTGGTTGTTTTGAATTCATTTAATGTTCTTAATTTCTTATTTGATTGAATCCATGGCTTTCATTTCGTATTTCATGAGTAATGGGTTTAGGGATTCTTAATCTTGTTTGAATTAGTTTAATTCATTTATTTTTTGAATGATTTTATTCCCCCCTTATGACATTTGGCATGCATGGTAGGACCTAGGTCCTTAACTTTAACATTTCTTTTGAGTTTGATAAGTTTTTGCAAGTTCTCGACCGCTTTTGCTAAAAATAGAACATTTTCACTCCAAACTTGAACGCACTTGCCTCTTCTTTTTGGTCGCAATTGAACTAAACATTATTACCATTGACCTAAACTTGATTTCTATTAACATTTTTTATGTTGTAGGTTTTTAATAGAGGCATTTGAACTGACATTTAAAGGGTTGCTATTGACCTAAACTGGGTCACTATTGACCTAAAAAGGGTCATTATTGTTAAGAAAAGAGTTTCTATTATTGTAAACATGGTCACTATTGTTTGGCAATCAAGAATTTTATACCCTATCTTCAAATGACCATATTTTGGTCATACAAAAGTATTTTTTAGTGTTTTTTTAAAATGGGGTAGAATTCATGCTCTTTGCAATGGTATAGGAAATTTTCTATTTTTGTATAGTTAAATTTTCTATTGGTGCACCTAAAGTTAACTTACTTTGCAACTTGGTCTAGGTTTTAGGGTTTTGATGCTTAATCAATTGCCTAATGCTAACGTTTGACTATTTGGTGTATTTAGGAAGTTGCTAACATTGTTTGTGCAACCCTTGTAGGAGTATGACATGTTTTTCCATGAGAGAAACTAATGGTTTCGTAGCAGGGTTGGAAAACGGTCCAAGGACACTTCAATTTTAAAAATGAACTTTCAACACTTTCTTAGTTTAAATAATCTTTCAATTTGGTGTTGTAAAACTAAACCCACAACTTGCACACTTCAAATTGGTGTTCTTAAAGCTGAACTTTCAAAGCTATCTTAGTTTAAACAATCTTTCAATTTGGTATTGTAAAATTGAACCCACAACTTGCACACTTCAAATTGGTGTTCTTAAAACTCATCTTTCAAAGCTTTCTTAGTTTAAATAATCTTTGAATTTGGTGTTGTAAAATTGAACCCACAACTTGCACACTTCAAATTGGTGTTTTTTTTAAAACTAAACCTTCAAAGCTTTCTTAGTTAAACAACATTTCAATTTGGTGCTTGTAAAATTGAATACTCTTTTTTTTTACCTACACCTTTCATTTTTTTGATGAGCATACACTTTTCATTTGTTGACCACGTTAAGATGAATGAGACCATTAGAAATACTTAAATTTGGTGCTTAAAATTGAATAAATCCATTTTGACTTGCACATTGCTATATTTGATTGAAGTTTCAAACACTTTAAATTTAGTGCACATACAAAAATGAATTGATATCTTCACATTTCAAATTTTGGGACTTAAAAATAAACTACGATGAAATGTATATCATGTTCATCATGCTAGGAAAACTGTGTGTATCCTCTCCCCTCATGTCTTTCGATGATCTTGGCTGACGAAAAGAACTTTAGGTTTCATATTTGTTTTAATTAAGCATCACCTTTAGATCAGGCCTACCTTGAGACACATCCCACGCTAGAGAACTCAAGGTGACTCAAAGTGGTTTTTTCCTTAGGTCACTATATAAATTAGGTCATGGCTAAATGCCAAAACTAAATTGGCGATTACCTGGTTGATAGTGTCGTTAAGAATAGGGAGGTACCTTTAGGTATATAGAGCCCCTAGTAGGATTGGTTAAAGCTTTTAGTATCTTGCTAGACGTTAGCCAGGCATTGGGTCCCTTGAGAAATGACTAAGAACATTTTAGTAGAGGCCACCCTTGTTTCCAAAACATTCTTTGAAAGTGGTGCATCAAAATTTACTTCCGAGAAGTTACTTACCAAGTTCGATTTATGGTTTACCCCATAAGTTGCATGTAAAATCTTCCCTTCGAGGCATGAGGTAAGCCCACCTAAAAGAACGTGCCTATCTCTAGATTTTAATGATTATCTTCTATGAATTTTCCAAAAATCTCCATTACCTTGGACATCAAATAGTTTGCTTGATTTTAAAAAAAGAATACAATAAAACAAACATTAAACTCGGTTATCAAAAATTCAAACCCTTTGGACTTAGTGTGAATACCTTTGAAAAGAGCCCTATATTTGCACTCCTTAAGGATATATTAAACAAATATCTCTAAAGGCTTCTAAATATTTAGTCTTACATTTTAAGTCACATTAAATCCATAGTCAACATTGGGAACTATGGATTTAGTATCTTGATTTTCACAACTCTAGGCTTTGTGGAAAGAAACTTGCTTAAAGCTATAGACATTTAGGTCAAAACAAGTGTATGTGGTAAAATGCTTTGGTCAGTCCATACTATTGTGTGGTCTCACAACAAGCCCCATTTTTCTTTTCAGTAAAATGTAGACCCCTCTTTTCTATTTCTTTTCTTTTATCTCCTTTACTTTTTCTTGCTTCAGTGTGTTGCTGTTGGAGGAAATAGTAAAATGGTGGGTTTTAATCCAACTTGCTTGCCCCCCAACTTAAGTTATTGCTCTGTCAAACTTGGGATGTTGTAAAATATTTTCCCTGACCTTATCAAATTACCAGAACCCCAGGTCTTAGGTATCAATATCATTACTCTAAGGATGTTGTATCTTTGGCAAGTTTCACTTTTTGCTCAATCGATAGTAGTGCCTAGTAGGTAGTCACTTGGATGAAATTGTCTCGGTGCATGTGTTCCTCCTCTTTGATAGTTAGACCGATAGTATATTTTCTTTACTTTTAAACCAGAGACTGGAATTTTTGTTGTAAATATTGTTTTAAACCAATTTGGTCTCACTTGCACCCAGTCCCGGGTCTCCTTTTGCACTCGGTTCTCATGAACCCGGTGGCCAAAAGTCCCAAATCTCGGTAATATTTTCAAGGTTCAGTGTCAGATGATTCAAACCTCATTTTATTATGAATTGTTGAGTATCCAAGGGTGGAACTACCTGTAAGGCCTTTACCTTGTAAGAATTGAAGTGAAATGTAAGTGTGCCATGTCAGCTTCCTGCAACATTTTCATCTCTGATGGTGGGCCCTGTATAGGAACCAAAGAGTTCATGATTTGAACCCTAATCTTCCATGATTGCACCTTTATTCAAGGTAATTAATGCATAGTAAAAGAAATTAATGAAGGTGGCAAATAATACACGTACTTGGCACCACCTTGTGTAAGTAGTTTCTTTCATAACACTCTAACTTGCACTAGATTACTCACCTGTAAGGACATTGAAGAATTAAAATGAAGATTGTGGTAGGAAAAGAAAGGTAAGTATCAAGAAGGTAAAGAACACAACTACAAAGGGTTTTGAGTCCGCATTCAGAAAATCGTATCATTAGGAAAACCAGTTACACTTCGAATAACTAAAATTCTATTAATTATTTTATGCATGGATGGATTAGGTTAAATGACATTATCACTAGTTAGGTTTTTGAAATGTTGATTATTTTGAAAGGAATTTAACCTAATTATAGATTGTAAGTTTTATGTAGTATTAAAACTGGATGGCTATATTTAACCCTAACTCTCACACAAGGCACGTATCTACTAATAATGCAGGGAACCCAAAGAAATATGAGAACTTCCAAGAAGAAGTCGACAGATGAGGAATTCAACTTCCCTATTTCATTGGCTGTATCAATCGGTTGTATAGTTACACACACCCATCTAGGAGGGTTTACTGATACTAAATTCTCTACTTGGATTCAACAAGAGGGTGCCTCTCAATGCGTAAAGAACATCATTGCAAGTGGACTTCATTTGGCAGGAGGGTTTCCGTTGGCAATGGAAGCTCTTGAGCTAGTTTTGGAATGTATGAATTGGTATGACCCAAACAAGAGGGTCATTGAGAAGGAAGGAAGAGTTTTTTGTAGACCCCTTTATAAAATGAATTGTGTATACATTTGGGCTCCCCACATTCAGATAGATGAATTCATTGAATATGCAAGTCCTGGCCAAACCATACCTAAATGCAAAAGAAAAAAATGAGAAATTTATGAATGTGACATGGTGTCAAGAGGATATTACCAAGAAAATGAGACAAATCCCAAGGTCTGTGTTTATTTAGGATTTTCAAGGCATAATAACCCTATTGAGTAGGATGGCTAGACTTAAGGATTCCAACAAATTTGAATCCTGGATGTTTGAGCTTATAGAAAAAATAATGGAATGCCCTATGTGAATTCACTGGGGGAGTTTCGATAATGACAAGCTATGTGAATAAATAATAACATTCCCAAACACCCAATGGTCTTCTATGTATTCATATGTTGTTTATTCTTGTGCCCTATTGGTTTCTTTTTTCCAACTAAACCTTGAGATCCTCTTAAGGGTAACCAACCCTTATGCTCAAGAACTTTCAAATTTAGTGGCCAACTAATGAGTAAGGATTCTTAGGCCCTCACTCCTACTCTTCGGGCTCTGTGAAACCTAAGAGGGTACTCCTTATCACACTTAAGAGATATTTAGTCCTTAAAGAGAAATTTTATACACAAATAAATTCCTATTGAATACAACTAGGCATCCTTCACCAAAGATTTGGCTGATCTTTGAACAAAGTACTACCTAGTGCTAGGAATTGAGAGGAATTTCAGAGTTATACAATGTAATTAAAGTATTTAAGTGATTTTTATTCTCATTCCAAATCTCTATTCAGGTGCATTGCTAGCTCATTTATCTACAAAATATGCTAATGAATAGACCAGTGCTTTATCTATTGGGAAATGGAGTCAAATCATGTAATAACCAATAATATATTAGCCATTTACTCAAAGATTAATAGACTATTATCACACCACATTGTAGCATTCAATTCATTTTGTTTAACACATAAATTCTTACCAAATCTTATGCTCCTCCCTACAAAATTGTGACATTATCTTAGCATTTAATAAATTCAATGAATTGAAGCCAAAGAAAATTCACACAATCAATTAAAACAATTGAAGATGAACTAGAAGATTATCAACCCTTTCATTCATAACTTGTAGGAGTAATACATAAGAGAGTATATGCATTAGAACTTAAAATTTTCCTTCATATTTGTGGCCTCCATAAAACTATTTTAAGTTTACTACATATATGACTTATACCCTAGACATCCTACTGTTCTATATATCAACATTTATACAATATGCTTCTTCCTGAGACTAGCTTCTTACCTAGACCATTATGAGACTCAAAAATCCAACCTCTGTAATCAACCTTGAAATCCCTTTTATAGAACAAGGGAGCAATAAGCACCAGGCTGAATTATAGTTACATTTAACTTCATTTCATTCTAATTTCACCATAATTCAAAATATTCCCGAGGCAATTATATGTAATCATTTGCGAAACAAGGGAGAGAAAAATATCAAAAAATAGTTAATTGGAGAAGACCCACTAGCCTTTCAAAAGGCATTGCTGTCACAACATCAAAATTTTGCATGCTCACACCAATCTAGGAAAATTCACCATCAAAAAAAGCATGAACAAACAAAAACCCTTATCACAAAAAATAGCCAAAAGGAAACAAGTCAACACAAAGGACCAAAAACTGAGCACCAACTCATAGAAAAATGAGTCGCTATCTTGCCTTGTCAACAACATAATAAGAATGCCCGCTCGGTGTCCTTATCGAAAGTGGAGTAGCCATCACCACCTCATCCTCAGAATTAGCCAAATCACTCACGACCATGAGATACTGGCGGTAGCCAAAATCAGTTTTAGCTTTGCTATCAAAGGGATCATCTAAGACTTCAATGGGAGAATGATGATGCCCAATGAAAGCTCGATGATACTTGTTCTTTCTCGTAGCTTCCCTCTCAGGCATATCAAATTTATTCTCTTTACCCTTGACCAATTCCTCTGAGAAAATTTGACTCCTTAGATGATAAGTATGCTTGAGAGCACCCCGTGTAGACTTCCTATCAAATCTTACTTTCTTCTTTGGAGTTATAGGAACCTTGGGAATATCCTATTCATCCTTGGGAACATCACTCTAAGACTCAAGGAGATTGAGTCTCTTGGACCTTCGAGCTGGGCTGATAGACATGCTTACCTTACCCATTCTTGACAGAGACACCACCCTTGACGTAAAAAGCTAGCACAATCTCTATAATTACTAAGAACACTTCACACGCTCACTCTCAAATACTCAATTCTTGCAGACAACAAATGGTGATAATAACAAGGAAGAAATCCTCATTAAATAGATCAACTAGAGCATGCATATATTAATGTTCCAAGGGAGTTCGCACATGCGATTTGACAACCCTTCTCCTGATTCCAAATCTTGGTCGTTGATCTCCAGGATGTTGTGAATCTTGTTTATCAACTTGGATGATTGTAGGAGAGAAATCATTCATGCATATCAGGATCAAATTGATTAATTTTGCATGTGGCCTCAACCTTTAATGTTCGCTTGCGTGAAGCAAAATGACTATCGTGTTCATATTTCTGGTTTTTGAATGTCAACCGTTGATCTCCTCCTGATATAGCATGTTAGATGACCCAAATTTGGTCAACAAGTCTTGAATTTCATCGGCAATCATTTAATAATTCCTCAGCTAATGAGAACCTTGCCATCAAGACACCAAGTCATCTACCCATGGGCTCCACCATCTCTTTCAAGCTCAAGAAAAGATACATGTGTCACAAGCCCACTGACCTCACAAATTTTATTAAAGAGATATTTTAATCCTGTGGGGTGCATGAGGAATGACTAAGATTCAATCTCACGAATCTCACATCACATCTTACCCGTCAATTTGAAGCTTCATCACTTTGGGCACGATAGTGGAGACCAGGCCCCACGTCTGCAAAGGGACACATGTCTAGCACCCGGTGACCCCATAGCTTCTTCGTGACATCACCAACATTCCTCATGGGGCTAGTGAGGAATGGCTAGGATCAACCCTTGAGATTAGACGATCAAGAAAATCTGCACATGCACAAATGTTAGTCATTAAAATGGGACCCGACTAGGTCAACAGGGCACAACCCTTAGGAATGAAGACTTAGGATATAAGTCATTTGATATGAAAATATCGGCCCGACCATAGGCAAAAATTAAGTGATGAAAAGGCACTCAGTGATCGAAAAACCTAACCTAAGGGGCTGGGAAAAAAAATGGTGTTAATGGCTCAAGTTGTAACTCAAGTGACCGACAACTGGGTGCAACAGGTCAATGAAGGATTAAAACGCCAAGGGTTCATGACTTACAAAATTTAGAAGTGAGGGTTTTAACCTAAAACCCTAAGCCCTACTTGTGGACACAAAGACAAAAACCATGATAGAGCAAAGACCAATTCAAGAGTTAGCCAAATTTAGTCAAAATTTAGGAGCTCTAACAATGGCTAATGCTCGGGGATGCATACCCCTAGTGGGTTTGGTGAGAAACCAGATCTCAAGGTGAAGTAGACCAAAACAAAGAGGAAAAAAAAGTGGATCCTACCTAGAAGAGGCAAACAAACAACTGAAAGATAACACACCAAACCTATATACACTAATTATAGGCCTATACATTGCACATCTCTTGGAATCAAAGAAGACATCCTATGCAACTTCATAGGCTTCACTCCTCAAATTGGTGGCCTCAGGCTACCAAAACTTAAGGCCAACTCTTACCCCTATAAAAAAATTTATCCTCTACTATCAGTAATGGATCAACAGTTGTACCAAGCATTTCCCAACAATCAAATTCATTGTGATTAACACAACCAACCATACCTAATTGAAAAGGAAAAGTGAAACATTCATATTCAACGTGGTCAATAACATCACAAACTTTGATCTTATATTTAGTTTGCACATCAAACTAAAAACCTTCATAAACACTTTGTTGTGTACCATGCAGAAAACCCTCAGATGTATCAAAAAGGAAAAGGGCATATTCAGAAACATCCCTGAACTATGCTGCATCAGAACACTCCTTGGTATCATGGGAATAGAGGTCATATGCATCATTGACATCCCATAACTAGGTAAATGCATTCATCTTAGGTTTAGGTAACATATTTTGACTCATTCTCCAAATCACCATTCAACTCAAAACAAAATATCTCAAGAATAGTCCCAAACAAGTCAACACTCATAGGATCATCAAAGAGACACTCATGTGCAAAGGTAAATCCATGTGCAATATCAGGTGGACCAAAAACTTCTTCAACATTATCAGCTGGTAATGATGTTGATTCAAGTTCCATATGTTTATCATGATGTACATTCTGATCATTGAATAATGAGACCCTTCCTTCATCCACGAGTACATCACCATCCTTTTCATTTATAGTAGACATTTCAATTTCTACTTTACACAAAAAATTATGAGCAACAAGGAGATAAGCACATTCATTCGACCTTTCATCATTTCTAGCTCTGTGCTCAGGATCGACACTCTGAACACATACATTCTTATCTTCCAATTGTTCATCATTTACAACATAAATATATTCCAATGATGGCAAGTCCTCATCACATTCTATGTTTGCATCCAATGGCATTTTTTCATTCACTTGTATATAAGCAACCTTATCAATATTCATATCACTACAACTTTCATGTGAATAATGTACTTCCAGATCATCTTCACAAGAATAATTACAATCCTCAGAGGAACACGAAGAAACTTCAATCTCAAGTTGATTCTTAGGTTTACTGGCTATGTTAGTGTCAGATGTAAGATAACTAGAAGCAATACCTTCAAGGATCTCATCAATGTGTTGCCTTATTTGCTCATTTCCATACTCTAATGATGCATTGGATGCATCATAATTCATCAACAAAGAGTGGATTATTTCTACACCAATAAGGATCATCATTTCTCATTTCTAGTGAAGATGGTAGTTCATCAAATAAGGGATTATGCCACACATTCATTGTTTTCATAAAACCTTCTCCTCCCTCAACATGATGGTCAAAATATTCCATATCATCATTGAATTCAAAACCATTACAATCACTAGAAGAGCATAGAGATATATTTTCAACTTCATTCACATCATCAATAGTCAACATGTTCGATTCACACTCTGAAAACTCTCCATAGGAGGAGAATTGTTCCTCCTCAAGCATATATACATCTCCATTATCATCATCATAAACCCTATTCAAAGTAGAAGATTCCGCCTCCATTTCATCAGGACAATCAGAGTCAATAAAGGAGTGACCATATCTAATGCCACCATAGTTACTACAATAGGGAGATCCATCAATACTGAAACTATGTTCATACTGAATGCTTAAATCTTCATTTCTAACATCTTGCCCCCTGATTTGCAATGATGTATCAATAACACATGCATCATTGTTAGTGACCGAATCTTGGCAAGGAATGACCTCACACATCTCTTCCACTTCTTCCCCATTTAGGATATCCCAAGGACGCATTTCATACCTCTCAATTTTATCTTGAAACCCTATATCTCCATCTTCATCAATATTATATTGATCAACATATGTGTTACTTGTGAAGTGATTACAATCATTACATTCAATCCTATAATAATATGGATGTTCATGTTGTGCTATAGTTTCTCCATTTGTTTGCATTGTTTTCTGGTTTTCCTCAATAGGAGAATTACTACCAATATTCTGAAACATCACCTCTTATACATGATCACACTTGGCTCCTTCTACAATCTTTATCCACTCAAATATTTGATCAAAATTCTGAGGCTTCAATTCCTTTGGCAATGTACTCAATCCAAAATCATAAATTTCACATAACAAATCAATGCATATTGAATCCTCAGGTCTAAGATTCTTAGGAACCTCCAACAAAGCATCCAAAAATCTTGAGAACAAATCATAGGGTGATTCTACTTTGTGCCTTTTCATTTCATACAATCTCTCAACAAAAGACATATGATCAACTTTTCTAAAACTCTATTGATATTCATCTTGAAGCTCACTATGATCTACATATTGTGATGATGGAGAAATCAAAACAACAAAAGCACTGTTATCTTGACAAGCATTTCTATTTTCTAATCCATGAAGTCAATTTGCAAGAGGTGTGCTAAGAACACCAATACTTGCAGCCTTATATCCTTTCATCATTGAATATTTTAAGTTATTTTCAATATCCATAGCAATTTGATATGCCTGATGTAACATTGTGGGTTCCTTGTCTCTTAGCCAATAAATCATCTTACTATCAAATCCACCAAGATACACAACCACACTCAACATCATTTGGTCTTATACTTTCTAGAATATCCCTTATTTCCTTTGAAAATCTAAGGTTGAAAGCTGAAACAAACTCATCTTCATTTATATGAATTTCCATAAAGCTTTTTCTTACCACACTTGGATTTACCCTTTCACCAAATTGTTCTACAAAGGCTACCATAAACTGATTCCATGAAGCTATAGAACATGCCGGTAAATATGAGAACCAATTTCTAGCATCATCCTTCAAAGACTAAACAAAAGGTTTCATGACAACATCCTCATGATTTACCACATAATCCCCCATCACATTCACGAATGTTTGCAAATGCTTCGAGGCCGATTCTAAAATCTACCCTGTGAATTTGGGAAAATATTTCTTAACATTTTTAGGAATCAAGTTTGGGAAACCTTTAATACCACTAAAAGCCAATGGCATATACCTTTCAATAGAAAAATCCCTTTGAGGGCATGGTAAAAACTATTTTCCTTGCATACTTTTACTTACTATATCACAGAGAAACCCTTTTTTGTCCATGTTCAATCGTTATCAATTTCAAATATGCTCATCAATTGCCTCATTCACTAATTTAACCATAACTCTAAAACATAGATCAAATCTTTGTGTCTTAAAACTTTCTTAGAGGCATAATTCAGAAATAAGCATACTTCTCAAATCATTACAAGTATTACACATTACACAGTTAGAAGTATGAAAAGGAACACTACTATTCCCTTTCTTAATGCAATTTCATTTAATAGGGAACCATTTATTATCCTCAAGTCCTGAATATTTCTCATAAAATTGACTTTTACACATAATAATACTTTGTCTAGATTATGAGAATACCTAGAAACTTGTGGTAGCTAGTAACCTTTCTTCTTAACTAAAAATTTCTTCTGATCTGGAACTCTCTTGAAATTTTTAGTAGGTTCTTTAGACAAATTCACGACCTCTCTTCATAGAGGATTGAACTTCAAACAGTATGAAGCTTCTTTGAAAAATAGATTTCCTTCTGGGTCTCCTCTAATAGTAGAGTCACACAAATTCTTTGAAAATTTCTATAACACAACCACTTCCAGGTCTAAAAACTTCACAATATCTTAACCAGATGTTTAGATTCACCAAATTCTTGACTATGATATAATAGTCTGCAACTGGAGATTCAAAGTTTTCCCCATCAAAGTCACCATTCTGTTGGTTTCTTTTTTACAACTAAACCTTGAGATCCTCTAAAGGGTAGCCAACCCTTATGATCAAGAACTTTCAAAGTTAGTGGCCAACTAACGAGTAAGGATTCTCAAACCCTCACTCCTACTCTTTGGGCTTTGTGAAACCCAGGAGGGTACTCTTTATCACACTTAAGAGACATTTAGTCCTTAAAGAGAAATTTTATACACAGAAGTTTCTATTGAATACAACTAGGCATCCTTCACCAAAGATTTGGTTGATCTTTGAACTAATTACTACCTAGTGCTAGGAATTGAGAGGAATTTTAAGTTATACATTGTAATTTCAAGTATTTACATTATTTTTATTCTCATTTTAAATCTATAGTCAAGTGCATTGCTAGCTCATTTATCTACAAAATATGATAATGATAGACCAATGCTTTATCTATTGGGAAATGGAGTCAAATCATGTAATAACCAGTAATATTTTAGCCATTTAATTAGATATTAATAGACTATTGTCACACCACATTGTAGCATTCAACTCACTTTGTTTATCACATAACTTCTTACCAAATCCTATGCTCCTCCCTACAAACGTGTGACCTTATCTTAGTATTTAATCAATTCATTGAATTGAAGCCAAATCAAAATGACACAATCAATTAAAATAATTGAAGATGAACTAGAAGATTATTAACCCTTTCATTCATAACTTCCAGGAGTAATACATAAGAGAGTATATTCATTAGAACTTAAAATTTTCCTTCATATCTGTAGCCTCAATAAAAATATTTTAAGATTAATACATATATGAATTATACCCTAGACATCCTACTATTCTATATATCAAAATTTATATAGTATGCTTCTTCTTGAGACTAGCTTCTTACCTAGACCATTATGAGACTTAAAAATCCCTCTGTAGTCAGCCTTGAAATCCATTTTATAGAACAAGGGAGCAAAAAGTATTGGGCTAAATTATAGTTACATTTAACTTCATTTCATTCTAATTTCACCAGAATTAAAAATATTCCCTAGGAAATTATATGTAATCATTTACAAAATAGGGAGAGAAAAATATCCAAAAATAGTTCACTAGAGAAGACCCACCAGCCTTCCAAAAGGCGTTGCTATCATAGCATCAAAATTTTGCATGTTCACACCGACATAGGAAAAGTCATGATTAACAAAGGAATGAACAAACATAAACCCTTATCACAACAAACCAACCAAAATGAAACAAGTCAACACAAAGGACCAAAAATTGAGCATCGACTTAGAGAAAAATGAGGTGCTATCCTGCCTTGTTAGTACCAAAATAAGAATGCCCACTCAGTGTCCTTATCGATAGTGGAGTAGCCATCACCACCTCATTCGTAGAATTAGCCAAATCACTCACATCCATGAGATACTAGCGGTAGCCAGAATTAGTTTCAACTTTACTATCAGAGGGATCATCCGAGAGAATGATGACGTCCCATGAAAGCTCAGTGATACTTGTTCTTTCTTACAACTTCCCTCTCAGGCCTATTAAATTTCTTCTCTTTACCCTTGCCCAGTTCCTCTGAGATAATTCAGATCCTCAAATGATAAGTACACTTGAGAACACCTCGTGCAAACTTCCTTTCAACTCTTGCTTTCTTCTTTGGAGTTACATGAACCTCAGGCATATCCTACTCATCCTTGGGAACATCACTCTAAGACTCAAGGAGATTGAGTCTCCTAGACCTTCTAGCTGGGCTGATAGACACACTTACCTTACCCATTCTTGACAAAGACACCACCCTTGATGTAAAAAATCTAGCACAAACTCTCTAATTACTAAGAACACTTCACATGTTCACTCGTAGATACTCAATTCTCATAGATAAAAAATGGTGAGAATAACAAGGAAGAAATCCTCATTAAATAGATAAACTAGAGAATGTATATATTAATGTTCCAAGGGAGTTTGCACATGCGAGTTGACAACCCTTCTCCTGATTCCAAATCTTGGCCATTGATCTCCAAGATGTTGTGAAGCTTGTTTATCAACCTCGATGATTACAAAAGAGAAATCATTCATGCATATCAAGATCAAATTGAGTAATTTTGCATGTGGCCTCAGCCTTTAATGTTCACTTTTGCAAAGCAAAATGACTACAGTGTTGATATTTCTAGTTTTTGAATGTCAGTCGTTGATCTGCTCTTGATATGACACGTCGGATGACCCAGATTTGGTCAACAAGTCTTGAATTTCATCAACAGTCACTTAATAATTCCTTAGCCAATGAGAACCCTGCCAGTAAGATGCCAAATCATCCACCTGTGGGTTCCACCATCGTCATTCAAGCCCAAGAAAAGTTACACATGTCACAAGATTGCTGACCCCACAAATTTTATTAAAGTAATATTTTAATCACGCCATGTGTGCGGGGAATGACTAAGATTTAATCTCACTATCACATAGTGGCCTTCAATTTGAAGCTTCATCACGTCGGGCACAATAGTGGAGACTAGGCCCCATACCTGCAAAGGGACACATGTCCAATGCCCGCTGACCCCACAAATTCTTCGTGACGTTACCAACATTCCTCGTGGGGCTAGTAGGGAATGATCGAGATCAACCCTTGAGATCAGATGATCAAGAAAATTTGCACGTGCACAAATGTTAGTCATTGAAATGGGACCCAACTAGGTCAACAGGGCACAACCCTTAGGAATGAAGACTTAGGACATAAGTTATTTGATATAAAAATATCAGCCCGACCATAAGCAAAAATTAAGCGATAAAAAGGCACTCAGTGACTAACAAACCTAACCCAAGGGGCCAGTAAAAACAACAACGTTAATGGCTCAAGTTGTAACTCAGGTGACCAAAAACTGGGTACAACAGGTCAATGAAGGATTAAAATGCCAAGGGTTAATTACTTACAAAATCTAGAAGTGAGGGTTTTAACCTAAAACTTTAAGCCTACCCATGGACACAGAGACAAAAACCATGACAGAGCGAAGACCAGTTCAAGAATTAGCCAAATTTAGTTAAAATTTAGGAGCTCTACCATGCCCTAAGGGAAAATATACAAGGATTGAACAAAGTTGGTACCTTGGGTAGAGAAGTAGGGAATAATTTGATTTATGCTCATATGCCCTATATCACTATCCACCAATACTGGGATAATTACCAAAGGGATAATGATGTGTTTTCTATGAGGTTGGTAAGATTAATGGAAGGAAAAAAAGCCAAAAGATTGTCCCTAGAAGCATAGAGTGTTATCCAATTAGTTGGGGGTTGGTACATTCAATTTACCACTTTCACCTACATCAGGGTGGAAGGATTCAAAGGAAACCCCTTCATGATACCCAGGTATGCAACATCCAAAATGTTGTTACTAGAATTGGTGAGACATATGCAACCTTCTCATGCCGTTTTTGAGCAAGCACACAAGAAATGTTCCATCAAATTTCCCATTAGAATCAAGAATTACAAATGTGTTATGGCCAAAAGTGCTGATATGTGTGAGAAAGAGTTGAAGCTTTATGAGTTGGATTTCTTTGCACTCCGTTGAATGAATTATGATCCAGAGGGAAACCTTGCCAGGCTAATAAGTGGGAAGTATGCTCATGTTATGATTTAGAATATTTTTGGCATAATTGTGATGATGAGCATGAGGTAAGGAAATGGTCATACCAGAGGTTTCCATTACAAGCAATAAGGCTTCTTGGACTCCATGATATCTGAGAGCAATTGGATACAAATAATGGAGAGGTATTGAATGCAATTTATGATACAAAAAAGATTTTCAATGAACCCATCCCAGACCCAGATTATACAAAGAAGGAGATAGTAACCATTAAGTTGATTTCTAAGAAAGTTTTGACATACACTCAACATTGGATCAATGGTTATGGTGAGGCACTAAAAGAGGTTGGGGTAAAGATCACATACTCACCTAATGTCAAGAGAAAGCAATAGTTAGGAGATGAGTCATGGTATGTAGAGATTGCTAAAAAGAAAAGAAAGGTTGGAAAAGTAGAGGCATCTAGGCATGGTGAGGAAGGAATTCCTAATACTTCAAGCTGGAGAATTCTAGTGATGCTAGCTAGCCAATGCAAAGAAACTATGGCCAATTGATTTGATGTTAGGATCTAGGACTGTTGCATATGAATAATAACTTTTACAATGATTAATTTGAAGGTCTTTAAAATTTAATTAAAATACTTGAAAAGACATTAAAATGATTAAAATGAAAGCAATAGAAATTTAGAAGATAAGAAGAGAAGACAAGACAACAAATTGATAACGGAGTTCACCAATTGGCTACATCTCTGGGTCCCTCTCCAATAGAGTGACTGATCCTTCAATTTTGCTCCAAAAGTCTTACAAAGTCTCCTCAATCGATGAGGAAGATGAAGACAAATTCTCTCCTTCAAGTACAAGAATTATGGCATCAATCACCTAATTCCACCTGCACAAAGAGTTCACTTCCTTTGATTTCCTCAATTTCTCTCCTAATTTCCATTACCCCTCACAAGCCTATACCACCCTTTTTATACATAAAATTTTCCCAATATGGTTACTATTATATGATTTACAAAATCAAGCCTATATTCCCTATTTTCATCACGTAATTTTTACAAATCTCCATAATCTTCATAATTCCCCCTTTTACAATATAAAAATCACTGATATCCCATTTACAAATCTTCAAAAACCCCTTAATAACCTTTTAATATGTTTTAATATTTTAAATAAGTCCCCTCTTCATTATCATTATTGGAGCTTGAATATCTTAAATGACTTAAGTAAAATTTATAGAAATTACCTTGTAATTAGGGGGTATATTTATCATCTATAGGAGATTCGACCTCTAAACAATGTTTAAAATAGACCCAAGCCTGACATATGCTCATAGCCATATAATGGCTCAGTGGTGGAGAGTATTTTTAGGGGCGGGGAGGTCGCTGGGTCGACCCTTTCCCTTTTACTATTTTTAAAGGCAATTTAAAACTTTCATATAACAAAAGCAACCACCAACCAAATATGATTAAAGCACAAATTTTGGCGCATTGGTAGGTGCAGATTATGGCATGTGAAAGGTCACGGGGTCGAGCCTCATCAAATATTTTAGTAAATAAAATTTCTGAAATTGACTGACAAAGATAAAGGAGAGATAAGGTGCCACGTGGCACCCAACCGATGTGCCACGTGACACTATTTAATTTGCTCAAATCTAACATGTGTCATATTTCGATTGGACCAAGTCAATGATGCCACATCACCCTGCCACATCATAATGTTGACCGTGCATGCCACATCATCGACACCTGTACTTGCCATGTCTTGGTCGTACTACCACATGTTAGCTCCCTAATGGTCCACATCATCTGACTCTTCCACGATAACATGCTGACATCATCATTGTACAGTCAAGTAGGCATGGTCAATCTTCAATTTTGATTGGCCATATCTTCGCCTATGAGCTCCATTTTCGATGAAACAAGTGGTGGGATCATGGTGACGAGCTCTTCATTTTGATGCTGATTTTTATGAATTCCAGAATAATCATTTTTTTTGCCTTCCTGATCGGCCTCTGGTACCTGTTTGACCCAAATTTGATTGAGCCTAACTTGAGTGTACGAGCTCCTTTTGAATCCATTCTGTTAGAATCCAAGATCACCTGCATGCAATAACCTGTTACATGCAAAAGACATTCAGAACAAAACAAGATCTGTAAACCTCAAAGTGTAAAATGCATTATCAGAATCTCAATTATTACAAAGAGATCAATCCTTGTGAAGGAGATCAAGAAACCCTAAATGAAACCCTAGTGTGCACACTTAATAATTAATCAATTATTAATGTGCCTAAGTTTAGCTTAAGCAACTAGAGGAATAAGTGACTTAATTAATTAACCAGTATGATATAATTAATTAAGCATATAAATTATTACTCTAACACCCCCCCTTAAGATGAACTTAGGAAGAAGCTAAAACACTAGAAGAAGATGCATGCAAGCAAAGATGGGTCCCGGCAACTAGGCCTGATCAGGTACCCATTTACAAATGCAAGAAAGAGGTAGAGGAGGAAAACCCAGTGGGACAAAACCCCCCTACAATGATATGACATGCTGCAAAGAAGCACTGGAAGAACACTGTAGAGTAACACTGGAACTGTAATCTGGCAAGCAAGGAAAGATACTTCTGTCTACAAGAAACCATATCAGAATCATAATGATGCAACAGCAGACCCGATGCCACGAAACACTCAAAAAATCCAAACGGGAACAACACTAGAATCTATGAAGTAGCAGTCGATTATTAAATGATGTATCACTGAAAATGAAGTGCAAAGATGCAAGATGCACTCTCCCAACTGCCAAAATATCCAGGTAATCTCCAAAACACCCATCGGGCCAAATCTGGATTAACGAAAAACCTGGGACAGATATAGAAAAAAGTGCATTGACAGCAACATAGAGCTCCTCAATACCTTTCCAATGTCGCAAAGATAGCGAAAATCGGAGATCGTGGCAAAAAGTTATGAGCTCGGAAGCATAAAAAGTACATCTGACTTCAACCAGCAACAAATTCAGTAAAACAGGAAAATACTGTAAAATAAATAGCACCACAGGATAGTGCTCGGAACCAGCTTTCCGGTGATATCTCGTTTGCCCGATTTCGATACCGTATGCCCAAGTTATGCCAAAAACAAAAAAATTGCTCTTTTAAGGCAAACTAGGGTTAGGAGGGGCAAGGAGGGGCTGTACGGATGATGACGTCACCACTTCACTGCAAAAAATTTGATGGCCATCTGGCCGTCGGCGCAAAAATCTGGCCCCCCTGCAAAAAAGTTTTGGGCCCCTGGTCGCCATATGACCGTGGGCGTAGGGCAGGGGGCTGAGCGGAGCCTTTGGTTCTCCATGCGACCGGGCGCTATGGACAGGGAGCCCTCAGGGGCTGGTGGGTAACCCCCGGTCATCCATATGACCAGGCCGGAGCGCCGCTCGGTGGAGCGGCCGGTGGGTGGCCGCCTGGTGGCGCGGCGGCGGTGGGATCCTTTAACATTGGCAGTGCAAAACCCAATGCGCGTTTTGATTTTTTTTCGATTTTCGTGCAAAAACTTGCATCGAAATGCTTGTTGGGGAGGCCGTATGGCCTCCCTGACAAAATTTTTTTGCCTCAGAAACCAACTACTCGAAAATGGATGATTTGACAGGCGTTTCTAGGGTTTTGGGGCGCTGTGAACGTGATGGCGATGTCCGTTTGAGCCCATAGTGTCCTGAAAATTCGGCTACCCCCAGATCTTGCAAAAAAAGGTGCTTGTGGAAACCCTTGCACTTGAAACTCACTGAGAAGCCATATCTTCAGATCATGAACAGGTAGCGGTAGGTCTGGAGCTTTGGTACCATGTTAGAATCCAAGATCACCTGCATGCAATAACCTGTTACATGCAAAAGACATTCAGAACAAAACAAGATCTGTAAACCTCAAAGTGTAAAATGCATTATCAGAATCTCAGTTATTACAAAGAGATCAATCCTTATGAAGGAGATCAAGAAACCCTAAAAGGGAAACCCTAAATGAAACCCTAGTGTGCACACTTAATAATTAATCAATTATTAATGTGCCTAAGTTTAGCTTAAGCAACTAGAGGAATAAGTGACTTAATTAATTACCCAGTATGATATAATTAATTAAGCATATAAATTATTACTCTAACACATTCAAGTTTCATTGGGTTAATATTTTTGAGCACGTTAACATGGAAATGAATTTTGGAGCATATGGAACACTTCAATTTTTGACAAGTATCCACTTGGACCAGTCCTCCCCACTGAAGAGCTTTTGGACCTCCAAAAGTTACATTTATTCAAAATTTAAGTGAGGGCATGGCCTCTCCACTTGTCTTGTATCATCTATCCATTTGCATAGTTGGCTCACCACCACAATCAAGACTACAATAATATTGTTAAGCATATACATCATTCTATGACTTCCATAAGCATCTACATCAACTATTAGAACCATTAACCATTAACCACTAACTAATACCAAGCTGAATAAAAATGTAGATACAAAAGCGAATGAATCAACAACATGTCTATCTTTCACAATAGGAACATTTTTACCCATGGGAACCTCCAAATTCCCAACCATAAGTTAAGGACTTGGACCATCAATGCTTTCATTTACTATTTCCTCATGTACTCTTGGTGTATCCTGTGAAAATTGATTATGATTAGCCTTGATTTCTTCAAGTTCATGCCTAGAACCACCTAACTTAACAAACATAAGAGACAAATATTTACTTACATTAATCAACCTTTTCAACTACCATGTGTTTGCAAAAGACCTACCAGTCTTGATCCCATGAGAATGTACAATATACTTGATTTCATCTTTAAATAGATGATAATGATTAAATTCCCTGTAGAAAATAGCCTTTCAATCATACAAATATGAGCTTCCTAATAGTATCCCACATACATCTAGTGGAACCACATCAAACTACACCTCATCAACATACTTACTTGTGATTGTGAATCTTAAAGTGCATTATCTTGATACTTGCAATTCATTATTTTCGTAAACCCAACCTAGTGGATAAGGTCTTTGATGTGATGTATTTTTCAATCCAAAATTCCTTACAATATTTTTTGAGATTAGGTTAATTTGAGATCCACTATCTATGAGTGTATCAATTTTAGTGTGCTTAGCAATAACCCTTTTGTGAAATAGCTCATTTCTTTTCTTATCTTTAGGGACATCATAGACTTGAGAAGTAGCACAACTAGCAACAAAAACATTGGTATTAGAAGCCTTACCTTTCAATCCCATTGGTATCTTAGTTTCATCTTCAGACCTTGAACCAAGATCCATAAAAACATTTGCGACCTCCTTCTTACCTTTCTATTTATGAACCCATTTTGGCTTCAATTTTAGATGCAACTGCTACCAATGATCTTCATCATGACCTTTCCTATCACAATGAGAGCATGCAAGCTTATCAACCTTCTTCTTAGTGGTAGCTATCTTCTTTCCCTTTTCTTGTCAAACTTATCAATGAAAGTACTCTTACTTATTGACTCTAAGTGTGTGGCTTGTACACATAATTCATCCAGATTACTAGGATTCAAAACCAAAATGGAATGTCTTAGATAGGAGTGAAGACCACCTATGTACTTAAGCAATGTGTCTTGGGTGTACAATAGGACATTCAATGTAATAGCCCTTTTCTTAAATTCATGGGTGTACTCTTAGATAGTTTGACCTTTCTCTTGCCTAAAAGTTTGTCAGTCCATCATTAACTATTGCATATGGCCTAGGGGATAAAATTGATTCTTAAGAGCATTAAAAAATTCTCCCCAAGTTAAATTGACTCTACCATGTTGTGAAATTTTTTCCCAAGTTCTACTCTCCCACCAAGTGAGAGTTTTTCCTCCCAATCGAAGAGTAGCTAGCTGGATCGTAGAGGCATCATCTAAGAGACCTTGAATTCTACATTATACTTCTACTTGTTGAACCCAATCATCTAATTTCTCAGCATTTAATTCCCCATAATACTTAGGTAGATCGGATTTTACATCCAATTTAATTTTAGGCTTATGTGCACCCTTAAAAGGATTAGCAGAAGAAGTAGAACTTGTAGGAGAAGAAGGAGAAGATGGAGAAGAAGGAGCAGATGGAGTTGGAGGTATTTTTAGAGACTCCTAGTCTTTTTCCTTTGTCTTTTTGATCTTCTCGCTTTGATGAGGCTTCTTTTTCAAACTGCTTCCATTCTTGCCTCTCTTAAAAAAGTACTTCTACCATTGCTTTCATTTCGAGAAAAGCTCATTGAAAACTATTCTCTCAAGTTCTAGACTCTGTCCAACTTCCGATCTTTCCATCTTTGGAAAAGTTCTTCGTTTATCGATCTCAAGATTGTATCCTACAAGCGTGCCTTCACGTTGCCGGCTCCTGGATCGTGTTATCATTTACTTCTGCAAACACTAGTGACAAAAAAGCTTTGATACCACTTGATTTGATGTTAGGATCTAGGTTTATTGCATATGAATAATAAATTTTACAATGATTAATCTGAAGGTCTTTAAAGCGTAATTAAAATTCTTGAAAAGACATTAAAATGATTAAAGGAAAACAACAAAAAATGAGAAGCTAAGAAGAGAAGAGAAGACAACAAATTGATAACGGATTTTTCCAATTGGCTACATCTTTGGGTCCCTCTCCAATGGAGTGACCGATCCTTCAATTCTGCTCCAAAAGTCTTACAAACTCTCCTCGATCGATGACAAAGATGAAAACAAATTCTCTCCTTCAAGTACAAGCAATATGGCATCAATCACCTAATTCTTCCTGCATAGAGAGTTCTCTTCCTTTGATTTCCTCAAATTCTCTCTTAATTTCCATTACCCCTCACAAGCCTATACCACCCTTTTTATACATAAAATTTTCCCAATATGGTTACTAACCATATGATTTACAAAATCAAGCCTATATCCCCTATTTTAATCATGTAATTTTTATAAATCTCTATAATCTTCATAATTCCCCCTTTTACAATATAAAAATCACTAGTATCCTGTTTACAAATCTTCAAAAACCCCTTAATAACCTTTTAATAATCTTTTAATATTTTAAATAAGCCCCCTCTTCATTATCATTATTCAGGATTGAATATCTTAAATGACTTGAGGTAAAATTTGAAGAGACTGCCTTGTAATTAGGGGGTATATTTATCATCTATAGAAGATTCGGCCTCTAAAAAATGTTTAAAATAAACTCGAGCCTGACATACACTCATAGCCATAAAATGGCTCAGTGGTGGAGAGTATTTTCAGAGGCGGGGAGGTCATTGGGTCAACCCCTACCCCTTACCATTTTTAAATTAAATTTAAAACTTCCAAATAACAGAAGCAACTGCCAACCAGATATGAAAGCACAAATTTTGGTGCATTGGTAGGTGCGAATTATGGCATGTGAAAGGTCACGGGGTCGAGCCCTGTCAAATATTTTAGTAAATAAGATTTTTGAAACTGACAGACGAAGATAGAGGAGTGATAAGGTGCCATGTGGCACCCAGTTGATGTGCCATGTGGCACTATTTTAATTTGCTCAAATATGACACATGTCATATTTCAATTGGACCAAGTCAACGATGCCACACCACCCTGCCACATCATAATGCTAACTATGCATGCTACGTCATTACCATCTGTACTTGCCACATCTTATTCATACTACCAAGTGTCAGCTCCCTAATGGTCCATGTCATCTGAATTTGCCATGCCAACATGCTAACATCATCATTGTATAGTCAAGTAGGCATGGTCAACCTTCAACTTTGATTGGCCATTTCTTCACCATACAAGCTTTATTTTCTATGAAACAAGTGACGTTGGGATCGTGGCAGCGAGCTCTTAATTTTGATGCCAATTTTGACAAATTTCAGAACAATCATTTTTTTGCCTTCCTGATCGGCCTTTGGTACTTGTTTGACGCAACTTTGACTGAGCCTAACTTGAGTGTACAAGCTCTTTTTGACTCTGTTCAAGTTGCATTGGGTTCAATTTTTCAAGCACTTTGACATGATGATGAATTTTGGAGCATATGGAACACTTCAATTTTTGAAAAGTATCCACTTGGATCACCAATCTAGACAATGTTACGATAACACCTAAGGGGGAATTTTATTCCATAGTAAAGCTAAGAGCTCAACCTATGACTAGAGAGGAGATGAGAATGAAAACATAGACACATGATAAGACAAGGTCCACATCTTAGAAGGTAGCAAATATATTTACTTCTCCACCCTCAGTCAATACAATAACAATGGGACAAACCCTGGGAAGGACTCTTGTAATTCAAGAGGAGAGTCTTGAACCAAATGAGGAAGAAGTTAGAAAAAATGAGAGAATTTGACTTCCATGATGAAATAGTTTGAATAAAATGATCTAAAGAAAGTCCCATGGTGCAGCCAGTAGTGGAAGAAGTTTCAGATATGTTGTCAAACCTTACAGATAAAGAAGAAGAAGATTTTATAAAAGGATCACTCACTCCAGAAGCGGGAAACCATGAAGAAATTAATGAAAGAAGAACAAGGGATACTGCAGGCTAGAATCCCATTGATAATATTGATAATGAGGATACAGTTGATGATCAGCTTATGAAAGGAAGAAATAAAGAAAATGTTGAGCAACCGTAGACTTCTAAGAAATCAGGAGAATCCTAGGATAAGAATGAAAATGTAGGGTCCTCATAGATCTTGGGTGGTGAATCAAGAAATGATAAGAATCCTGATGTTTTAGGACAGCAAGATAATGATGCCCCAAGGATTGATTTTGAAAACATGGCAAGACAAGAGAATATAACTCTCAAAAAGGAAGATACAATGATAAACCAAGGTAATCCATAATCCATGCCAGTGAGGAGAAAAAGTGTTCAAGTTCTAGGGATTATGACAAGTAATGTTGATAGTTCAAGAGGATAATTTCCTAGACATGCAAATCATCAGGAACAAAGAAATACTGAAGAGGCTGAACAAAATGAAGAATCTCCTAACTGGATAGTTAGGAAAATGGCTCCATCATTGGAGGTGGAACTGGTGCATCTAGATCTCATAAGTTTAATACAAGAAGTAGATACCCCCAAACCTAGAGGTAGAGAAAAGATAAGACATGCTATGAAGAGGAATGCAGATGGAGGGAGAACTCTACAAATAACTATTTTTATGGGAGATAAGAGCAATCATGAAATAACACCTAGGGATTATAGGGTAAGAATAATTAATGTCAGATATTCATCATGGAGACAATAATTCGAAGAGATGAAAATAAATTTAGAGACAAATTTCACTAGAGTTCAAAAGAGTAAGTAGAAAAAAAGAGAGCTAAAGGAACAAATTTATTTCCTGGAAGGTTTTATCAAGTCTTTAGCCCAATCCGATCAAACACAGACTGAATTTCCATAGAATCCAGTACTTATGTTTAAGTAGAAAGTAGATTCCATTACAATGCTTCACCATAAGGTAAGTGTATTTGAAGAATGGATGGAGTACCTGGTGAGGTAAGGAGAAGAGTTAATAAAGGATGCAATTGGGAATCATACCATTGGTGCGACAAGTCCAAAAGACTTGAAGGAGAATGTTGATTTCACCAAGAATAGACCGATGCAGAAAGGTGAAAACTAAAATATCTTTTTCAAACGGATGTCCGAGAGTTGATGAATGAAAGGATAACCAAAAAACAAGAAGTTTCGATATTTGAGAAGTGGAGAAAATAATTGAATTGGGAAAGTGACACTTTGTTGCAATGTGTAGAAGGATTTGGTAAGGTCACTGCGAGATGCAAGAAGCTGATTGATAGAGATGAGAACTTTTTTGAAATGCTAGCTCAGCAAAGTTATGATCCCAAAACTTTAGGAAGAGATGATAAAGAGGTAAAATCTTTTAAGGAATGGATTGAAAAGGTGAATAAAGATCCTGTTCACTCATTAAGTCAAGAGGTTATAGATGAAATTATAAAGTGCAAGAATGCTGTGACTAAATATGAGGCAAAAATGATGCAAAGAAATGAAAACATCATTCAAATATAAGAAGATTATGCTAGGCATAAATATAGTTGGAAATTGATTCAAGGAGTTCCAAAGGAAAATGTATGCATCAAGTGTTTATCAGTTTTTGAGAATATCAGTAGAGGAAAGGTGAAGACGAGTCTTCAGATCCAGAGTTCAATGAAAAAGAATAAATAGTCGGATACCAAATGCCAAGATTTTTGTGCACGAATATAGTTTTAAAGTGAATTTTGCAAGTTAGTTCCTAGTCTCAATGAAGGTGGTTAGTCCTGGAGGTTTTGAAAAGTGCCGAAAATCTTATTTTTATGCAAAGTACTCATAATCAGAGCTCGAAGTTGAAGATTCTTGCTGATGAAGAAGTCAAAATATCTTTGACTTTGCCTAGAATGTTCTTATCACATCTGTCAACTGCCACACACTACATTTTAATTTGTTTATCTAATTCTCTTTTATGGGACTAAGGTTAAAATCCTTGGGGCCTTGTTTCTATAAAAGGCCATTTACTACTTTATTTGGTTTCAAGTTCTAAATTTATGGATTTTGGAGAACCAAAACTTCTTTAAGTTTTGTTCTTTTTCTTGTTTTTTGTTCCATTCAAGATTAAAAGCTTGTATATTTCATTAGAAGTTAACTAATATTAGAGCCAATTTTAAATCTATTTCCTAATATGAAATATTATAGAGCTGATTGTTTGTTCCTATTAGACAAGACTGTGTACTGTGTTGTTTAATGGTGCATACTGACACTATCTAGTGGCAAATAATTTCCCCTTTTCTTTAAAATCTTGTATCATTCCATGCTTAGTTTTGAAGCAACCTGGTGATGTATGGAATGGTTTGCTCTGGTTTGGTTATTTCTTGAGGCATGCATGGGTAATACCTGGGAGAAATTTTACTTTTTCAGTAATTTTTTATGCTTTATTTTAGAATAGATGTTTTATATTTCAGAAAATGTTCCAAAAAAGTGATAAATGCATGGATTTTTATTACAAATATTTTGATTCCATGAAATTATTGAATGCTTAATGCTAAATCTACTTGGATCTCATAAGTTATTTGAATTTCATGAAATATTGTTGCAAATTTGTTGATTTCATGAAGTTATTGAATGACCGGATTGAGATTATGTTTATATCTCTATGATACCAACCAATGTCTTAAGGACTGCTTACCCCTCATGTTTAACAACATTATCACAACCAACCTTAAGTGAACCTAGTGTGTCAAGACCTGATATAAATGAGCCTTGGGATCAAGCCGAGTTAGCCTTAGATTTAGGTTTTCTTGGTGGAGTCTTTCAAGAAAGATAGGTTCTTGCGGTGTCTCTATGAGAATTTATCTACCTGTTGGTGTGTGACTAACATCCATGTCAACATATACATGTTTTTGTACCACTTTCCATATTTTAGACATAGAAATCTTGAAAAACCAGATCAAACAAACTTGCAAAAATTTGGAGAAAACCTTTTAAAATTGGGAACAAAGTTGAACAGAGTCAATATTGTAAAACGTTTTACTACTATTGACCTAAAATTTGTAGCTATTGACCTAAAAATGTGTAGGTATTAACCTAAACTTTGTAGCTATTGACCTAAAAATTGTAGCTATTGAAAAATATTGGTGCTATTGCAAAATATGAGCGTTATTGACCTAAACATTTTAGCTATTGTGAAATATGTGCACTATTATAAAATGAGCGCTATTGGCCTAAAATTTGTAGCTATTGTAAAATATGTTCACTATTGAAAAATAGAGTTGCTATTGCTCAAAACAATCAATTTTGTTGTCTTTGGTTTTTGACAGTCACTAACGAAATAGAGTCACTTTTACTGAACTTAGCTACAATTTCCTTTACATAAAACCACTATTGATCTTAAACACTGCCACTATTGCTTTAAATAGGGAACACTATTGACCTACTTACAAACTAGCCTCAAAATTGTCAAGAATAACTGATTTTCAACATTGACCTCAAACTCCATTCAATTATCAAAAAAACATCAACATACTTGTTAGTCAAAATCCAACATCACTATCCTTCATTTTAGATTTGGTTTGCACAAGATTCATAAAATATTTTGGACACCAAAATTCATACCATAGCTTATTAAACTTTCATTCCATATCCCCAAATTAAAAATAAAAAATCAACCTAGTTTCAGGATACAAACATGCACAAAATCTTGGATTATACCCTTGCTCTTAGTTTCTAAGATATTAACATTTGCTTGCAACCTCAAGGCTAGTTCAAGTAGATCATCAACATATCCTCTAGAAAAAAATAGAGCAACATATCGGTCCAAGTATTGTACACTTTGTTTCCTAAGGATTAGCATCATATAAAAACATCCAACTATCCCTAAAACATGTCAATATCAATCCATCACCCAAATCTAGGTCCACTCTATACACCCATGGGGTCATCATATACTACAAATGTCAATGATATATCAATTATGAATTTCCCTAATTAAGGTTTTAGTGCATCTTCTCACATGGTAGATTTCAATCAAAATCCTCATCCATATCAAAATCACCATCAAGGACAAAACCTACAACATGAAATTGCCCTAAATTCACTTGAAAAAATAGTTGATGTACTTGAACAAAAAAATGACATATCATCAACACCATGTTCAATGTCACGACATTGAGTATAAAAAACTAACAAACATCATCCCACAAGCATCCCAATATCCACATCAACAACACTTCCAACATCATCAAAACATTGATTCATATCAGCAAAAAAGTCTATTTCCACAACATCAAGTGACTCAACAACATTAATTGTCACAAAATCAAAATCAGATCCCCCAACATCAAAATTAAATCCATCAACAATATCGACCCACAAATTAGTAATATCCACATCAAAACCATCAACTACAAAATCATCAATCTCAAAAAAGAAAGAAATTCCATCTCAAATACAACATTCATCCCAACCACAACAAGCCTCACAATCCAACCACACTACTAAATGTAAATATACTCCTTTAGGGGATCCAATTGAGGGGGTGTTAAATAAATTAGTCAATGCTAAAATTATCACACTTCCAAAACCATCACAAAGTTGTGAACATATCATCAAATTCCCATGGTACGATGACAAGGCCTATTGTAAATACCATGGAGTAAAAGGTCATGATGCATCAAAATGTGTTACACTCAAAAAACTCATTCAAGACCTTATTGATTAAAGAGAAATAGATATTAAAGACAACATTAAAGGTTCAACTACTAATGATAATAGTGACAATGTCTCAACCTCAAAACTTGACAATAATGATCAAGATCTATCTACCACTAATCACATTGAAGATGTCTTTACCTTTCCTAGTGAGCAAGATGACATACATCAAGAATCTTTCCCAAAGCATGATCAAAATCAATCACTAAAGTCTAACAATTATCCAATTCAAGAAATCTTAACATCATTTGATCTCATGGTTGAAAACATTAACAATATCTCAAATGTTGAAGACAATGATCAAAAGGCATCTACCAATGATCATGTTGACAATGTCTCCACATCATCCCATGAGAAAGAGGAAATACATCAAGAATTTAATCCCAAGCATGATCAAAATCAATCAAAAAATTATATAAACAATCCAAACCAAGCTATATTGACATCCTCCAACCTCAGTGCAGTACATATTGATGATCAAGAGACTCTTAATCCAACACTTATACTTAATATAGAAAGTTTAAGCCATGAGCTATCACCCATATCTCCACATTTTGAGGAAATCCAAGGATCCTTTACCAGAGATCCCTTATTTGAAATTGATTCATGTCAAGAGCACAAACCAAAGAATATCGAAGATAATACCACACAAAGTTAAGATCAAGAATCCCTATCATCAAAATACTATAATGACTTGACAAATATCTTCCAAGAAATCCAATGTTTTCCAAAAGAAGAAAAAATCCATATACCAAATGCACATACATCTACCCATGAGATGCTTACTGATAATGGAAATATAGATGATCTTCATTCAAAACAAGAGTCTCATACTCTTGATATCATTACCAAGGAATAAGAGTCTCCTACTCTTAACATCTTTACACATCATCAAGATAATAAAATCCAGAGACATATCGAAAATGGATCATGAAGAAGAATTCTACACAAGTTGTGAATCAAAAACATCATGTAGAGGCATATCAAAAATTAATAATGAGGAAGATCTTTACATGGGTTGTGAATCATCAACACCTCTTGAAGAAACATTAAAATATGATATTTCATAGGATCAAGCCGAAGATATCAATTAGGAAATTATCCCACATATGGAGGATCCTATCACTTATAAACTTGGATCACTTACCTTTATTAGAGCAAGCTATCCTACCAATGAAGAAGCTATCACTTTTGAAGATCCACAATAAATCAGAGAAGGATTAGCACCTTGTTTCCAAGGTAAATCATATCCTATTGCAAATAATTTTTTTCAACGAATGCACTATCAAGGAAGAGGATTAGGCCTACATGAACAGGGTATCCTAGAAACAATGTAAATTATTGAAAATCCTAAGCATCAAGGTCTTTATTATTCAATAATTAAGTAATCTAAACATATCAGTGATACCTCTATAATACTGGGGGCAACTTTATATAACACAAACACCAACATAGAAAGCACAAAGAGTCCTTATGATGAAACTGCTATCAATGCTACAACTAGCCATATCATGAATCGTCATCCACACATATTTCAACCCTCCAATTGGGACCAACAAAAAGAGAAAAAGTTATATCAAATAAAGGAACAAGTCATTGAAGCAGAAGAATCGATAAAATAAAATGGACAAAGCAAATACAAATGGATAGAAAAGAAAAAGCAATAAAATCATCCCTATCAAAATCCATTATTCAAAGAAACTATGGGGAAAAATAAAAAATGGTAGTTTATCCATAAAAAAATTCCAGTGATACAAAAGAAATATTCAAGAGCGACCTACAAGGTATATCAAGAAGTTGGTCCCAATCAAATCTCCATATCCACCCCAAGTTTGGAGAGTCAAAGATTCCAAACTATCAACCAATCCATCTGAATCTCATATCCCTCAATGCATTTCACCATCCATTATATCCAAATCTCACATTGACCATGTGTTGGTGACAACTCTTATCATTAGGACTCTAAGAGAACCCTATCGTGATGTGTACATCTAGGCTAGGTTAACTTTGGTATCAACAAAGGAGATAAGAATTATCAGGGGTTACAATCAAGCCCCTGTATCTTAGTAAAAAAACTCCTTCAAGTGGGATATCATTGACACATTATGATGGTAACAACACCTATATTAGCACCGACATCTACATCAACACCACTAAGTGGTTCAACATGAAAAAACAAAAAAAATCACCACCATGGTGAAAACCTAGAAAATAGATGTCTTGTGTGAACTTAAAATAATAATAATAAAAATAGAGAAATAGTAAAGAAAAAAATTATCCTCCAGTGAAAACCACTATGATGGTGCTTTAGACAAGTACCATGATGAAAACCTGGCAAACAGGTGTCATGTGTAGAATTGAAAATCTATCTACCATTTTCGGTGGAAGCATCTCAGCCTATCCATAATAAATCCAACATTCCATCCATCATCCATCCATCTTATCCATAATAAATCCATAATAAATCCACGAACCATTCATCAAACTCATTTTAATCCTAATCCAAATTATCTTGATCTTGGTAAAAGTCCAGTGTACACTTCACACTTGCTTATGGTAAACATCTTGACATGGGTCACTATCACTAATCCTATCCTATCCAACATTATCTAAGCCATGAGGAATTTTCCAAAGGGGCATACTCTATCTAAACATGTTATCCAATCACAAGATAACCCTTTCATTTTTTACATTGCTAGAAATTGGGGGCAGGTACTTACATCTTGCTTCAGAATAAATCTTGACCTATCTTCTAGCTCACAATATGATCTAGGCATTGTCCAAACAATTCAAATAATCCATATTAGTTGCATCTTGCAAACACTTCAATGTGGTATCAAAAAATTTGACAATCTCGTTCCTAGCTTGGCTACAAAATCTCGATCAATCATCATCTTGGGATGTATCCTTCCCAATCATCATGTTGTTCCTATCTTGACAACACTATCCTTGCATTGTTGTGTGTCCTCAACAATGTTATCATTATTGAGAATTATTTAATTAGCTCAATCAATTTTAGCCTTGCTATCAACAAGATCTCAAAAGATTATTGATATCCCTACATATTAATATCTTATTAATATCGAAATAATAAAAAACATCCAAAAAACAAAAAACAATTTTTTTTTGAAAAACATAAAAAAATCCCAAAAAAAATTATGCTTCGAGTCAAACAATTCAAACTACATTGTGTCCGAGCTTGCATGTAGGCAAGGCTAATCTTTGATCAACCCTCAAGGAACTAGGTCAGTCCCTTTAGTTCCCTTATTTGTTTATAAATCTCCTGAAAAACAACAAAAATAACCTCAAATAAATAAAAAAATCACAAAAAATACCCATCTCCTTTGTCATCTATCTACAATACGCTCGCCATCCATAATAAAAAAAATTTTCATTTTCACCCTTTGACAAAACAAACAACAAACAAAGTAACAACAAAAGCTAGAAATTTCAAGCAAACAATCACAAAGATTTGATCGCAAACAGACTAAAATAATGCCAAAGTGTTAACTACCTATCCATTGATAATTTACCATCAACATCCTGAGATATGTCTTAATAAATATATCATTCCTACAATAGACAACATTACTAACAAATAACAACCTAAAAGCTCAAAACAAATATGGCAAGTGATACAACAACATTTTATTATCTTTTTATTATTTTATCTTTCTTATTTATCTTATTGACTCATTCCCAGGATCTCTTGAGGATGTCCATAAGGATTTAGAGAGGAAGGAATGGGGGAAATTGAGTGTCTTTTTTGTTCACTCTATTTCTTGGATATTTTTGTAATACTACCATGGTGAATACTTGCCTTGTGCGTGTGGAAGTTGTTTCAAGCAACTAAAGTGGCCTTACATGTTTGGTTCCTCATACCTCTCTGTGCACTGGTCCAAAACACTTTGAACTTCTAACCCACACACTCTAACAAGGTTTCTCTATGTCTAGTATGAGTAAGAATACTCCTTGATTGTAGAGTTAAAGTCCATGTAATGGATATAATGCCACCTTGGTAATCAATACCCTGGTACATCACGTATGTTCGCTACATCAATAAGGATTGCTAAAGATACAAAGGCTCTATGAAAGCAAAAGAAAACTCATCAATGACTAACAACATCAATTTTCTTCTAAATCTTACTAACAATTTCTTCTAGTCAAAATTTCTTCTATCAACCCTTGCACTTAAAATGTATCACATCAGCTTGTCAAAAAAATTGGCTCATTATCCAAAATTTTCACCAAGTTTCATGAGGGGGTACCATGCTATCTCATCATCATCGGGGCATACTTGGACATATTGGGGCAACTCCTGAGAAGGAATTATTAAATTTTCTTTGACACAATGCTCAAAATCACATTGTATCAAAGATGGGCAAAATGTAGATACCCTAAATTGTCCTGACTGGTGAACAACACTAACTTTCACCCTTCTTCCCTAAATGATTAAATAATAAATTATTATTTAATTATCAATCAAATTTTATATTCGTCTATTAACTAAGTGATTTAACATTATTTAATTAATAGGTCCTCAATCATCATTTCTAGCTAATTAAATAAATCTCATTTATTTAATAAAATCCTAATTTAACTTTATTCTTCTTGATTAATTAAATAAACATCAATTATTTAATTATGACCTATTCATCTAAATCAATTAAATTGTTATCATTTAATAATTTAATTAAATCACTTTCCCCTTTCTAAACTTGAAAATTTAAATTAATTATTCAAAATCATTCAACATGGTCAAAAAAAAATACAACTCTATTTGTTAAAGACAAACATGACTTGAACACTCATCTCAAATATTATTTAATTATCCTCACCCTCTTTTTGATTTAGCAAATCACGATCATTGATTTATCACTCTAATCATTTGACTAACTCATCTATTCTTCAATCCCACTAACCCCTCAATTTATTTCCTCAATCCCACTAATCACTCAACCTAATTTCTCAATCCCCCCAATCATTCCTATTAATTCCATTGATTGTCCAATCAACATGCTTAATTGGACCAATCATAGAAGCTAACTGAGCAATCTATTTCCTCTCAACGGTTTTCAACAGTTGATTAGGAATTTGCATTTTTACATCTCAATCATTCATCTTGAAACATGAAATATATAAAACAATCTTCTACCCTCTCACAAATGATCTAGAATTTACATAAGCGAAGTGCTGGACAATTAACTCTTGAGCACGTTACGAATTATCATCACATTCTAGTTCACCATTTTACACACATTGAATCTTTTGCATCACATAATGGAGGCTTTGCATTGATACAATCTGACATCAAAACATCAATATGAATACAAATTCAACATGGTATGGTAATATTTGGTTGTTTTGAATTCATTTGAGGTAAGGCCATCATCGATGAGCCCCCGAGGCATTAGGTCAATCCCCTTAGGTCCCCCTCTTGGTCTCTAAATCTCTCGAAAACATCAAAAACAACATCAAATAACCTCAAAAGAATAAAAAAATTCAAAAAATCTCAAAATCCCTATCTCCATTATCACCTATTCATAATAAACTCTCCATCCATAATAAACAATAATCACCTTCAACCTTTGACAATGCAATTAGTAAGCAAAGCAAACATCAAAATCAAAACCTTCCAAGAAAAGAAATGAAATGAATGGATCATCATCAGACTAAAAAACTACCTAAGTATTAACTACCCTACCTTTTTGAAAATCATCATCAACATTCTAATGTGTGTCTTAATAGATAAATCATTCCTACAATAGGCATCATCGATGGGTAACATCATCAAACATAAAAAAATCTATGGAAAGTGATGCAATAACATTGTTTATCTTTTATGATCTTATCATATTGATTTATCTTATTGTCACATTCCCAGGATCTCTCGAGGATGTTTGTAAGGATTTAAAGTGGAAGGAATGGGGCATTGATCACTGATTTTTCATCTTCTTTATTTGCTGGATATTTTTGTAATACTACCATGGTGAATACTTGCTTTGTTATGTGTGTGGAAGTCATTTTGGGGCAATTAGTGTGTTGGTTGCATGTTGGTACTCTGTATCTCTTTGTGCAACTGGTACAAAATGTTTTGAAAATTATCACCCATACACTCTAACAAGGTTTTCGTATGTTTGGTATGAGCAAGAATACTCCTTGTTTGCAAAGTCAAAGTCCATGCAATAGATGGAAAGTCACCTCCAACATTAATACCCTGATGCATCATGTCTATTTTCTACATTAATAAGGATTGCTAAACACTACTTAGTTCTCCATGAAAGCAAAAGAAATCTCATCAAATCATTATCACACATCAATATCAGTCACTCATTAATGTATATCATCATATTAATCATAATCTATGGATTTTCAAATATTAGATCAAGATCATTATTTTTCTTCTAAAATCCTACTAACATTTTGTCTTAGTAACATCTCCATCCCGCATCACAAATATCATTAGTATCACATGCATCCTATATCCACAAACCCATCACTGCATATCATGTCTATTATATAATAAAACATAAAACATTATAATGTTATCCATTGCATACATGTATAAATCATCCATACATCCATATCATATAAATGCATCAGAAACTTGTACAAAAATATGAGCATATAAGAATCCATAAGCATCCATAAGAATCCATTAGCATCACAAAATGCATATATGCCGTGACAAAAAATCTAATATCATATCCATCATTAGTATCATGTGCGAAACAACATCAAGTACGTCAAAAATATACAAAATATATACGAGGCCTCAGTTGGGCCGATGAATGTATATACAAAACATGTCTATATCAAGTTTCTGGAAATATACCATAAACATCATGAATATCATATCAACCCTGCTGCCCATCCCAGGGTGGGGATCTATGCTACTCCCCATCATGCTGGTCTCTATGGCTATGTGCGGGAGATGGGTGAGGCTATAGGATCAGATAAGAGGGCTGTCTCGAAGCTCTATCCATTGAATCACCACGTAATGACTCTGCACCTATGGCATTACTAGGTACTTGAATCTAGGACGTCTTTGTGGTCTTGAAGCCTGGGCCTCATAAAGAGTTATGTACTAAGTCCTCTCCTCTACCAAATCCTCTCTCCCTCACTACTATTGATCTCAAGAAATGCATGAAGCATGTGAAATCTCTAAGGATTTCCTCTGATGTCTCTCAATAGACAACTCCTTTTGTAATGCATCCCTCTCCTGACAGAGAGGATCTATCTCTACTATAATAATGACAACTTGGGTATCTTCAGCCTTTCACTGAGCAATCTCAGTGTCTCTCTCAACAACCCTGACATATATATCAACTGTGAGTTGAGAAACCTATGCATCCATGTCTCCCTATTAGGGAGGTGCTTGTGGTGCCTATTGCTATTGCTGGTGGTCCCGTGGTGCCTGCTAATCATCTTGTTGTTGACCATCATCAACCTGCTCATCTTAATCTCTCTATAACTACTTGTCGAAAATGTAGAGCCTTTGTTTGTCTCCTCTTCTCCTTGCAGCACCTACCATCATCTTGACATGGCCAATAATCAGAATAGCACTAGTTGGAGTTGTAAATCTCAAGGGCCAATGGTGAGCCCACCACTATGCATAATCTTTGGTAGTCCTTGGATCTGAGGGACCAACTGCCCAACCCCATATAATAGGTTCCATTGCTAATTAGTTTCCTTGGATCTGACATGAAGCCTAAAACAAAAATATTGAGCCAAAAGCTCATGGTCAATACATTGAACCTATAAACTCACCAAACTAAAAACAAAGATACCAAGCCTGAAAATTCTATAATTAATCATGTTGAGTAAGAAAAATGTACAAAAATAACATTGAGGGAATTGGTACTGGCCATAGGGTTGAGCTAGGAGTTCATGCTTCTAAAAAGGGTAAAACTAAGAAGTCTATAAAGACAACTAACTCTCAAACTAAAATAGGACCTTCTTTTAACACTATGTAGAAAAGGAAATAGAATGTGCAAGAACCCTCAATGTCAAAGTTGCAAAAATTAGCCAATGTTTCTAGTACTATGTGTAAATAACAAATAGAATTAAATATAGAAATATTAGCCACTTACCTCTTAATGAGAAAATATAGGTAGAGCTATGAAAAAGGAGAAAAAACTATAGAAGATAAAATAAAATCAAAGAAGGATTAAAATTGAGGTTGAATTGGAAACTGAACTTCTTGACGATGAAAATTAACAGGGAATTCATGATGACACTTAGGAAATAGAACATTATTTGAAATCCAATGACCTACATGAATAAGGAGACATACTTGTTCAATACAATGTTTCTCCTAAATATCATGGTCAATATAATATTTCTCCTATTTCTCATTGTCAATACAATGTTTCTCTTGTTTCTCATGGTCAAAATATGTTTCCCCTATTTCTCATGAGCAAGTTACTCTTTCCCCTGAGAAAAATAAAGAAATTTAAAATAATGTTCCCATTATTACTCATGAACAATATGTGGAAACAAATGTATCTGAATAGCATTGCACTTGTTTCCACTATCCTACAGGAGGAAGAACATGACTTGTTTCAACAAAATAATAATGTTTTACATGCCTTTCCTGATTTTGATAAGAAACCATGTGGTGAAGAGGACCTAAACGACATAATCACTATGAATATTTTCTCTTCTGAATAGAACATAGATATTTACATCATAGAACAAGAATCTCCTTGAGACTCATTTCTAATAGAGAAATTTCAGGTAGAAGAATTACTTGATAATTATAGACATGTAAAATGCCTAAACACATATTACACATCTTGAAGCTGCATTTTTCCATTATTGGCATCATTAGCATCATTAAACCCTTTTTAATATAATTTCTATCATTCAACCTTATTTTCCTCTATTAATTAAATAATCTTGAATTGTTTAATTAATTCACTATTTCATCACTAATTTAACATCATTCCTTCTGATTAATTAAATAAATATTAATTATTTAATTGTCGCTAACTTAACTTATTCTTATAATATAATTAAATAGTTGTCAATTAATTATTTAATTAAAAAATCAAAACCCTTTCTTATATTAAATAGTTATCTTTAATTATTTAAATGAACTTTTCCATCATGCATGAATTATATAATTATCTTTAATTATTTAATTATCATAATTTATTTCAAAATATCTTGACTTAACTTATCTGAGAGATCATCCATTAATAAATAAACATTTATTAATTAATCAATCTTATATTTGCATGTTTCTTAATTAATTAATTACCTCAATCATGCAAAAAGAAAAATCATCTTCTATCTCAAACTTATCTTGCATGTTTGTCCAATAATTAATTGATTATATCATGCACCATTACCTCAAATATTAACTAAAACTCTCTTTCAATCAACTAATATTGATTGACCACTCTTTTGATCAATCACTTCTCTTAAAAATTCAATCAATATCTCACACAACTAGTTAACTAGAACCCTGCAACTAGTTGCAGTCAGTTAACTGGGAAATCAATTTCTCTCATTAATCCTCAATCTTTGATCTCAAATCAACACCTCTTAATCTAGGCCATTGATTCAATTTCCTAAAATCTATAAAGTAACCCTTCATCCTTCATAATCATTACCTAGAATTTTTGTAGCAAAGCCATCTTCTTTTGATTCTTGAACAATTGAGAATTTATCATAGCATCTAGGTCATCACCTTACATCAAGCTTTTATAAATATCATGGAGGCTCTTGAATTGAAACAATTCGACATATCACATAATGCAGGTTAATCTAAAATGGGATGGTAAGGTTGTTCTCATTTTTAGATTTAATTGTCATTGTTTTGATTAACTTTTGTTTGAATTAATTAACTTGTTTGCAATTTCATTTCATTAGTATTGTGGGTTTATTGTTTATAATTGTAAGGGAGAATTATGGATCAAGATTAGTATCAATGAAATCAATCAAATGAAATCAAAGAAAAGGATAAAACCCAACCTACTCATGAAATGCAATTTTCATAGCTATGAATTCAACAAACAAGGTTAGCACAATCGAATGGAAACACAAATGAATTCAAACTACACAACCTTACCATCCCATGTCGAAGTGTATTTGTGTTGATCTTGATATGTTGGATTACTCTTTAACACAAAGCATCCATGGTTTGCAAAAGATTGATAATGATGATGATTACGACCTAGAATGCAAGAGTGTTTGCTCAATTTTCTCAATTTGCTTAATTTTCTCAAGAATCACACTGACATGATCTTTCCATAAATTATCTAGCTTTTTATGAGAGGGATGAGGGTTTTTTTTTATAGATTTTCTTGTTTTAGATGAACGATCTAGATGCAAAGATGAAAGATCAGGGTCAATGGTCGAGGTCTGTTGAGAGGAAATAGATTGAGGAGTTAACTAACTCGATTAATCCAATTAAGGGAATTGATTGCATAATCAGTGAGATTGGATTGAATAATTAGTGGGATTGGAGTAATTGATGGAATTAGCAAATTAGATTGAGTAACCAATGGATGTGATTTTTTTAATCAAAATGTTTGAGGATGATTAGTTAATTAAATAATTAATTAAGCTTGAGAGGAACATACAAGAAGTAATTGATTTAATAAAGAAACACTTATTTATTAATAGACTATGTTGAGTAAATTTTGGGAAATAAAATAATTAATTTAATTATTTAATTTAGAAGAGGGAAAGTAGATTAATTAAATAACTAATGATAACTATTTAATTAGATTAGAAGAATAAGTAAGTTAGAGACATAATTAAATAAATGATGTTTATTTAATTAATCGGGAGGAATAAGGTTAAATCAAGTGATGCCATAGTGAATTAATTAAACAATTCAAGATTATTTAATTAAAAGAGGAAAATAGGGTTAAATGATGGAAATGAAGTGAAATGCAATAATGATAATGAAAGTGATGCCGATAACAGAAACATGTTGTTTTAGGATGTGTGATATGTGTTAAGCCATTTTTACATGTCTACATTTTCCCCCTCTTTGACACAATGTACTTGATGTGTTGTTTCAAAGAATTCGATGTTCAAATCAAGAAAGATTTTTTTTAATGATGCCCCACTATGCCCCGATGATCAAAAAAAGGATGATAAGACACCAGGCTTCCCCCTCGAGAGGTCGGCTAAAAAAATTACTATTTCAAGTTAGGATCGCGACAAGGTTTAGGAGTAGTTCTAATGCATAGAGGACAAAAAATAGGCCCTAGGGGTTACATTTAAGGTTCAGGATGATCCAAGGTGCTCAAAATTTAACCTAGGAGGGTTCTTAGGGGTAAAAATTAGGGTTTAGGGGGGGGGGTTTAAAATAGGAAATTAGGGTTCATTTACCCCTCATTTGCACTTTCAACCTTACAAAATTCTAGATCTTTGGTGATCTCTTGCTACGATTGTTGATTTACGATGGCTCCCATTCTAGGTGCCCCACACAGAGCAGGTGTAGTCCATTAGTTCCAACAACCAGCCGATGCAGGGATTGCTGTAAATATACTTTCCATTTTTTCTTTCTTCTTTTTATGTTTTCACATTTAATGTTCAAAGTTTTGTAGGATGATAGAAATAATTTTAAAGTTTTGTCACTATTGACATGATAATACCATTGTATACTAGGTTAGATGATTGCTTTCATGGAAAATCCACACTATTGTGGAAACAAGTCGCTATAGTAAAATGTAATCGCTATTGTTTGATCACAGTTGTTGAAAACGACCATGCAGTTGAACAACTTAGAAAAATTACCGCTATTGTTAAAATCAATCACTATTGTAGTTAAATAGGTTTGCTATTGTGAAATTAAATTGCTATCATCCTAAAATAGGGCTACTAAAATTCTAGAAAAGCTTGATATTATTAGAAATGAATGTTTTAGCTAGTTTTTTTGTAGTTTTAAGTTTTAAGTTTGATTTTCTAGCAAAATTTTGATGTTGTGGGTTGAATGTTTGTAGGTGGTTCTCAAACCATTGTATTCCAGAGAGCAATGACTGTGACACCTATTAGATTTCATTGTTGGATTTAAGGAGTTGGAGAGGGAATTTTTAGATGTATTTGGTCTTTGATACATTTGTTACATGCCATAGATCTAGGCTCATAGGGCTATGATAACCACCTTGCTTGAGAGATGGAGGTTTGAGACCTCTTCCTTTCACTTTCCTACTAGAGAGTGTACCATCACTCTTGAGGATGTATGGAGGATCAAATGAATCTTGATTCATGGGGAGTTAGTTACCTATGATATATGATGAGGGACTCAATCCATGTAGAGACTTCTCGGGGTTCAGCAGCTACAGGTTATAGAATCAAAGATTGACCTAAATCCATTTGTTGACAATGCTAATATGATGGTGATGGTATTGGTTGGATTCATTATTAGTCCCTTGATGCTTGATTGTAGGGCGAGGAGATTCCTTATTGGATGGGTTATCTATATTGAGTAGATGATGGAGCATGCTACAATGTATGCATAGGGTCCATGTGTTCTCGCACACCTATACATAGATATGCATTAGGCTGTCTCTCGTGGTGGCAAAAATATTTCAACTGGGATGAGTCTCTTTCATGTGTGGGCATGGGAGCATATTGTAATGACTCAACCTGATGGATTGGTTTAATAGGATCATGATGATCCCTTTTCATACAAATATTTAGATTACTTGCACTATAAACAACTAGATAGACTATCATACTGGCAGGTGATCTTTGATGATATTATTGAGTTTTGTAAGATTCAAAAATGCAAAATAGCTAATATAAAGTAGAAACCACTCTAAAAAAGATCTAAGCCCAAATCTCAAATCTAAACAAGAGAATACAAATGATAAAAGGGAGAAAACAAGAATGAAAGCATAAAATAAAACTCCCCTATCAAAGTTGATCCATCTCCCTCGCTTCTCCTCCAATCTTTCTCAAGTTGCAAAGCTTTGCCCTCAAATTTTGAAGTTCTTGAATACCTGCAAATGAAAATGATATGATAGCAAGAACTTCAGAGAAATGTGGTTGTTAAGGAAAAAATGGAGGAGAAAGGCTTCTTTTATAGACATCCATTCAAATGGACGAACGCGATCAATCTTCTAGAAAGATGCCAAGATCAACGATGGAGGATTGATGCACCAGAAAGTGGTGGGATAGGGATGACTATGACACCGACGACTATGAAAAAGACAACTAAGATTAATGAGAAAGTGGAGGGATAATGGATGAATTAAAAATTAAAAAATAATTAATTCATGAGAAAGGAATATTTGGCCAAGTGGAGGATGAATAATTCATTCAAATTATTTATTTGAGGAAAAGGGCAATGAGCATTTAATAAAAACAATTTGCATAATTATTTTAATTAAATGAGAGGAAATATGAAAAAGGAGCATTAAATAATTAAATTGAGTTAATTATTTAATACAAGAGACACATGGAGGACAATTAAATAATTTTTAAAATTATTTAACAATGAAAGAATTAAAAGAGGGGTGAATAGTTAAATAATTAATAATAATTATGTAACCATAGACGAAAGATGACAAGCAAATAATTAAATAAATAGTAATTTATTTAATTATTGAGGAAAGGGGAATATTAGCGACACAATTAATTTATTTAATTGATCAAAGGAGAATAAAGGTTAGGAAGTGAATTAATTAAATAGTTAAGAATTATTTAATTAATAGAGGAATATGACCAAGAATAATCAAATAGTTAAAAATATTTAATTATCAGAAGACGAAGACCAACAAAAATAATGCTTGCAGGCTTAGGAATTTTTTCAGTGTCTACATTTTGCCCCTCTTTGACATAATGCAGTTCATTGCGTTGTGTCAAAGAAATTTAGTCAAAAGATGTCCCGATGAAGGTGGGATAGACCTATGCCCCCTCAATTTTTGTTCAAATTTTCATTTTTTTTCAAATTTTCAATTTTTTTTTCAAATTATTCTAAAAAGCCACTTTGATGCACTAACAGGAGAAGAATTTAGCTTGTGAGCCATCAGGATGATTATTGATGGAAGATGTTAGTGTGAAGAAGATGGATGTTAGTATAGATGGGGGACGAAAGATGGAGTGTTAGATGAGGAATGGCAAGGGTCAAAATTTCATGCTTTTATATTTATCATCACCTGGCATAAAAATTGTCGCAAATGGAGCACAAACACAATGGCATGACATAGACCAAGGTGTGAAAGGTGACCATTTGTGAGAGAGAAGTAGTCAAAATATGAAGCCAAAAGACAAGGAATTCCCTAACTCATACTAAGGACCAAATTATCCCAATCTTTTTGCCAAGATAAACCAAAGACAACAAGCAAAGAAAAGAGGTCATGATCCATCATCGTTCCTCTAAATACTTTGATAGGACATCCTCAAGGTAACTATTAACATGACCGAAAACCAATGAAAAATATAAGATAAACTCAAACCAACAAAGTGTTTGCCAAGGAGATAGTGTTTCCCAGGAATATTGGCAAGGTTGCTCGATATGATAAGATGACCAAATTTGATTGATAAGTTGACAAGGATTGATTGATAAGCCGACAAAGGTTGACCAATTTATTTGATTGATTGCGCCTCATTTTAGGAAGGCACATCTTGATTAAGGCAAGATTAAGTGACCAAGATGACAAGATTGATTGATTTTGATAAAGTGTGATTGATTTGATTGACCGATGTGATGATGCTTGGTTTCAAGAAAGACATATCCTATTTAAGCAAGGAACACATCTGATAAAGTTGACTGATTGACCATTTGTTGATAAAGCACCTAGCTGCAATGACACATCTTGCTTAAGGTGAATGACAAGATTGACCAAAGACAAAGTCTAATCTCAAGAAAGACGTGTCCTGATAAAAGACAAGTGATAAGATCGAATGAGACAAATGACATAATGCCCCATTCAAATAATGACTAATGAATCGCTTGATTGATTGACAATAAGATAATTGATTGATTGAAGATGAAAGATTTGTTGGATATGTTTGCCTATTGATTCATGATTTGGTTTGGATGATGATTGCTTGCAGAAAAAATCCGACTCGACAAACCCTAAAGGACTAACCTAGGTCCTCGAGGGCTCATTGATTGATGGCCTTGCCTACGTTATACATGAAGAGACCTCATAGTTCAACATGACTTGACTTTGCATTTTAGTTGACAAAAGACCATCATAATTTTATTTGGACAAACCTAAAGGACTGACCTAATGTCTTAGGGGCTCATTTAAGATGAGCCTTGCCTACGTAGCAAAAGCGCAGAGACAACGTAGTTTGAACACTCTAACCTAGAATGAATCAAACTTGGACTCGGACTCAGACTCCATTTTTGGAAGTTTTGATGTTTTCTGATGTTTTTGGATTTTAAAGGTTTTCTGATTTTTTTGGATTTTGATGTTTTTATGATTTTTTTGGATTTTGATGTTTTATGATTTTTTTTTTATTTTGGTATTTTCTATTTTTTTGTATTTTTATGTTTTATGAGGTTGATACCATGTGTTATTTCCCATAAGGATCTAAGTCAAGGAATTGCCCCTAGTCAGGTATAGGACCAATTTATTATGTGCGAGGGGATTGATGGATGGTCAAGAAAGTGAATGACACTAAATGCTGATGGTTCCTAGGGCACAAGAAAGGATGACGGAGCTTTATTATGGAAGAATGATATTTTATTATGGATGGTAACTATAAGGATCGTGACAAATGCATGTGAAAGATACCCATAATCAACCAAGCAAACATGCACAAGGATCCAAGGACAAACATGATCTTGCCCCCAGTCAAGCTAAAAACCAAGGTGACAATGATGATGATGAAAACATTGTTTGATATGGGAAGGACACATCCCAAAACAATGTGAGGATTGGGAGACATATCTCATGGATGATAATGTGACTAAAGGATCAAGGTTTGCAGCAAGGCTGGGAACAAAGCCAAGGAATATTTTGGATGATGCACTAAGTTGCATAAAAATATTGTATGGATTAGGCGTGTTGCATTTGGAATGAATAACCTTAGGACTAGATGAGATTATGGAGGGAACATGGATAAGTGGATTAGAATCCTTAAACCAATGACAAGGGAAAACCAAGCCCACCTATAGGTATGAAAGGATAATGGTTTGATTCTGGCAAATGATAGGAGACATGAGGATTATTGGCTGAAATAATTAGCATATGATCTCCAAGGACTATGTCGCATAGGAATAATTTGTTTTCTTCGAGATATGGGTTTGGATAAATTCTATGAAGGAAATGACATGATATTTCATGGATAGTTTATGACCAAAGGATAGTCATGTCAAGAGTTTTTGCAAAGCATGATTTATGTTTGTGCCCCATTTCTTATCAAGATCAAGGTAGGTGGGAGAATGGATGGAAATGATATGGATTGGATGGATAGATGAAAATGTCATGAGAAAGGCATGGGAGATGAGACAACTTGCCCCCAAGTGTAATGGTTCACATAGATAATTTCTCTTACACATGATGCCTGTTTGCCAGGTTTTCATCATGGTACTTATCCAAAACACCATATAAATGCTTTTCACTATTGGACAACAAATTTATCTTTAGTTTTTTTTTGATGTCACACAAGATTCCTGTTTGCCAGGTTTTCATCAAGGTGACAATTTTTTTGATTTTTTATATCGACTTGATGTTCTAAATGATCATTGGTTGTTTTGAATCCTTTGATGGTGTTGATGTAGATACTGGTGTCATGATATGCCAATAGTGACCTTTATGGAGTAGTTTTCTTGTCAAGATCATAACACTTGCATATAATTGATCGATGTCATTGTGATCCTCTCTAATACTAGGTTTGGTCTTATTGAAATACACACATCATGATAGAGTTTCATTCGAGTCATTATGATAAAGAGTTGCTGCCAAGATGCGACAAATTTGTGATGTGGGATTTTTAGACTTTAGGCAAGATGCAGGATTATGATGGATGATGGTAAGTGTGGATGGACTATTTGGTGTTTTGGATGTAGAAATTTTTATTTTCCCAACTTGCAATGGTGAATGATGGAGTTTGATTTTTTTATTGGGATAGTGTTTGGAACCAATAATTTTATGTGCCTTGTGTGATGACCATAAAGGAGGTGGACATCTGTTACATGTGGGAGACCTCTTTTCTTGTGGCTCCACATTTTGATTGGATATTGGAATTAAATTTTTTTCTTTACTTGGTCCATTTTTCTTTGGGATCCATTTTAACTTTATCTGTCCACTTGGATTTTTGCATTCAATGGCCTTTGATATTTGATTTTGGACTTTAGGCTTGTAAGAATTTTTTTTTTTGTTGGTTCTAATTGATGGGATTAATTATACATTAGAATGATGGTTTATGATGTGGATGGAAGGAGTGTTGGTAGTAACCTTATGACAAGGACTACTCATGGACCCCATTTTGATGTTTATATTGGATAAATTTTCCCCTAATATCATGGAGGTATCACTAACATCATTTGATTTGTTGATTGAAGAATAGCCAAGACCTTGATGTCTAGGTTTTTCATAAAACTATATTGGTTCTAGAATGCCTTGCTCATGTAAGCCTAGTCCTTTTCCTTGATATTGCATACTCTGAAAGATTCTATTTGCGATGGGGTATTTGTTGTTTTGAAAGCAAGATGATAACCCCTCATTATTTAGATGGAAACCATTACTCAAAATTTTATCATCTGCAAGAAAGCCTGCTTTGACAAAGGTGGATGATCCTAGTTGGTAGGATATTTTGGCTTTATCATTGGTCATACTTGTTCCTTCTTGATCATTTGGAATTTTGATTTGATCCATGGTAGTATTGTATCTTATTCTTTGACTTGATCAATGGTAGCTTCTCTATGTTCTTTGATGTTATCCATATAATTTATTTGATTATCTATGTGTCCAAAGGAGGCAAGTGTCTCATTTTGGGAAATGGAGGTGTTTGGAGTTTGGATAGGACCAACGTCAAATTTTTGATCATGGATGGTATAAAGGTCGATGAGAGGATCATTTTGGATTTCTTGTTCAATGGTAGGATTTTGATCAAAGATAGGTTTATCTTGGATGACCTGATTGGGAATGGGATATTGATTAGAGATTTGATTAACTTGGATATCATGAGCATCTATACGTGATTTTTGGGTAACTTGATCTTGATTTATCGTGGAGTTCATTTCATCATGGTTTGGTCTTTTCTTTGGATGTATATCCCAAGTGTAATGCCCTTAAATTTAACACTAAAATACAATTAAGGAAAAAACACAAATTTAAAATTTCGATCAGGAATGCATATAAAAACTCTCAAAGCTCACCATGAAAGCATGTACTACAAAAAAAACATACAACCTTGACCAATTATAGATTATAATATTTTGTTAGGTAACCAAAATTCTTAGACAATCAAGGATGGGATTCGAGGGAGGCATGAAGCCCATGTCGATGAGAGAGACTTGATTAGTTCCACCAACTCAATAATAGTCTCAAACTTAGTTCAAGCCACAAGCTATGCAAATGCAATATATCATTATTAACTCATAGCAATGAAAAGAGAGGAAACCCTAGGGGCGAGACCTAATTCCTTGGGGTCTCGTCTCTAATGGCCTTGCCTACGTATATATTTCGCAGAGGAAGCATAGCTCAACAACTAGACTTCAACCATCTCCCACATGGTTTGATAACAAGGGATATGTAAAATCATAAGTTTAAAAATATGTCATAACATCAACTCCCATAAAAAAACATTGACACATCACCACGTTCTATTATAAATAAATCAAAAAATCCAAGTTCAAGGTCAACTAGTATGACTAACCCCCAAAATAGGATATCCTAGGGGGTTTTTCTAAAGAAACAAGAGGATTCATACCACCCTCATGAAAAAAAATAAAAATTCTCCCTAATTTGGCTTGGCTCAGATCATGCATGGTACCAAAAGAACAAAATGTTCAAGGTGGGTTAAAGCTTAAAGTAGATAAAAAAACCTACTTATGACTAATATTCCATTTTCATATGATTGAAAGGAATAAAAAGGTTGATGTTAATAAGTTAGTAGTTTATCATTAAAAACTTCACTTAATTTTTATAATGCAATAAGTTCAATATTTCATTCCCTAAGCGCATCATAAAGTTGATCTATTGATATAACTTAATTAAAATATTAATCTTCTCATCAAATCCCAATAAAATTTCAACTTGCCCATGATGCCAAAAGCTTTATAGAGGACATGATAAGAGATACTAGTGATAACAAATAATCATTGGTGTTGTCACTTCTAAACAATTTTATTTTGTCTTTTATCTCATTGTGACAAATTATACATGTTCATGAGTTCAATTAATGGTTATCATAATATAACACATAAAGAATAAATATGGTTTCTACTGTCTAATTATCATTATGTTGCCTGACATTATATTTCTTTGAAATTAGATTTTACCAATAAATAAGATTTCAAGAATTTGTTGCTATTTTTTTTTAATAATAAAACACATATAATCTTTGTTTGAATCATCAAACTTAAAGCATATAGTACTGGTAGTACATGCAATGTTCTTTCGAAATTCATACACATCATTCTAAGTTTTGCGACAGGAAACATTCAGTTCTCTTGTGCAAAATTTATGTTCACTAAAATTTACCCATCATTTACTATTCTTGGTCAAGTAAATTAAATCTATCTAGGTGGCCCATAATCACAGGGATAATTTCAAAAACACAACTCTAGAAAAAGTGTCACGCCAACTAATAGCGAGGGAATAATTAAAGCGCTAAAATACTTTATCTAAAATGATTCTGTAATGCCCATGAAATCAGCCATAAATAGGAAAGCAGGCAAGGCGCAAGACTCAAATATTATGACGGATAGAGGAATGTTATCAACTTTATGCTGATAAATACGGTCAAATGATGATTTTGTATGCTGCGTAGTCAGTTCCCTGCCCATGGACCACCATATCCTTTGGCATGGTAGGATATTTGGAAGCACTTACATCGAAATGCAGAGAACTTTAAAGCAAAGACATTGGTTCCTTTTGTTATATGTCATCACCAAATCAATGCAGTAGTGCTCTCTTCCCCTTTTTATAATGATTATTTTAATATTTATTTTATTTATATTTTCTTCACTTACTTCAGCCATAAATCTCCCTTTTTGTAATATTAGGGGAATTTGGATTCTAGGTTCATGTACGCTTGATCAAGTTTGTGCATTTATTCCGATTGATTTATATTTCAAAAGTGTGATGGAACATTAGTTTAATATCTTAATAATAATTATTGATAATCTCATGCTTAATAAATTATTGATTAATTTGGGTTACTTCCTATAACAAATGTTTTTCCATTGATCCAACAAACATTATACATGATTAACAATCTATATACTTTGAGGAATATTTGAATAGAGGTAAAAATATAAACCATACTCTATACTAATTTGATTGGTACATTCTTAAATTAATAATGATACTATTCACTACTAAATATCATATTAATTTTGATCAATTAACTAACCTTTCTTCTTTCTTCTTCCTCTTTAACGCTTTAATGCCATAGCTAAAGTTTCATAGTTGAATAAGTCAAGGATATTATTTTAATTGTTTCATGAAACTAATCAATCTTAGCATACATTCCCCCTCTCTTGATCTCATGACACTAATCTTTATAATATATGGATCCAAAGTAATAATTATAACTAACTTTATTACTTCCTATTTTCATCCTATCATTTTAATGTAAGATCGTGCCTAGGACTAAGTTTAATGCTTGTACAATCCTTGATAAAATTAAACTCTAATTAGCAATCGAGGTAAACTGAATCAATTGACATTGTAAGTAAAACTGCATTCACTCCACACACTTAACAATCAATACTAATAGTGATATAAATAAACTTATGATTCCTTCATCTACACTTACCTCCCAAAGTTCACTAAGATTATATACATAAATATATTCACCACAAGAAGTTATCATACCACCTGTAATTATTAGCAATACTAATGTTCAAACATAGTATTACGACTCAATTGAGTCTATAAGGAAAATGAGGTCTCCCCCTCCATTATTTCTCTAGTACTTATTACTAAATATTTCTAACATCCTATTAGTAAACCCATTTTAACATCATATACATGAGTGATGTGCAAGGAGTCCATCAATGTGAAAGGAAGCTTCACGCTTTAAGGATTACCTTATGACAGATTTAACATCCACATATTCCATACAACTTTAAACACCAAAAGTACCATTAAACTTAATCACGAATTGCTCTACTATCATTCATTTATAACAATTAGAACATTATCACCATGCAAATAAAATAACTTATAATTCACAAGTGAATCTACTATAACCATGCATATGAATTTTATGTCGTGAGGTGTACTATCACCACATACAAGAAAATCCTTACATGTCCTATGGGGAGGTGAATGAGTGGCCTTACACCAAGGTTTAGGCAATGGAATGTAATTTTGGGAAATGATAGGATTTTCTTTGATAGACTCGGGATTTTGACATGGCAATAATGGAGTTTTAATAGCAAGATATTTTTTGATATTGGTAAGCGATGGAGGACATGATGGTGAAAAATGGTCAAATGGTGTAGGATTAGCAATGTGATTGGATTTCCTAACTTTGTTTTCATTTAGGAGTCAAACAAGTTCCTTTTCTAGTTGTCCTTGGAGAGCATTAATTAATGTGCTTTTATTGGATGGCAATGGGTTAGTGGATGATGGATTAGGATAAGATGCGAAGGATTGGAATGGACTAGTGGATGATGGATTATGATAGGATGTGGAGGATTGGAATAGACTAGTGGGGTATGTGCAGGATCATGATGGGCCAAAAAGTGGCAATGAGAAAAAATCACGTTTTGGATCGGCTCAAAAACGTGGAAATGCCGAGTTGACTTTTCTAGGTTTGGGTGTCAGTACATTTACCTAAACCAAATAAAAAACCTAGTTTCCACAAATTAGATATCCGATCCAAATCAGATATTCGATTTCTGGAAACTGTATATAAAAAAACAATCGACTCTTTAACTTCATTTCTCACAGTTTGACGTAGGCGCAAAAAGAAAAACCCAAATCCGATATCCGCTTTGATCAAATATCCGATTTCAAAGGTATGTATCTAGTTTTTTCAATCTTGTAATCGATTTTTCAAGTAGATTCTCTTAAGTTTAAGTAGGTTTTATTAATTTTTTTTAAAAAATAGGGTTTTCTATTGTTTTTTTTTAAAAACTAGAGTTTACATTGATTTTTTATTAAAACGTAATGTTTTGGAATGGATCTTGATTAAAAATTAGTGTTGTTGATGTATTTTTATCAAAAATAAGAGTTTGTTATTGACTTTTGTGAAAAAGTATGGTTTTTTTTGGATTTTTATTAAAAACTAGGGCTTTTTTACAATAATTTCATTTATATTGTGTAATTTCAATTAGTTTAATTAGTTTTTAACTTTAATCAAGTATTATGGCTGTGAATGTAAATCCACAAATGCCAAATGCTCCACCACCTTCGCAGCCAAATGCTCCACCACCTCCGCAACCACCAATTGAAGACTTAATTGGTGAAAAATTGGGGCAATTGAGGGGCATTTGTGAAATTTATCAGACAATGCCTCGATTGAGAGATATGACAAACACATTGAAAGAAATAATTAAAAATATAGAAACCCTCTCCACCCAACATAATTCCTTTTATTTGTAGCGGGAAGACATTAGGGAATATTATCAATGTGGATTGTCTTACGATGATGTGAAATATCTCCAAATAACCAAAGCCCAAATAGCCTCTTTATTCATTGACCCTTGCACTGGTTTGCCAGTGAATGTTAATAAAACAAAACTTTCCATAAAATGGTGCATGCATAGGGACATTGTAGCTAACTTTTGGGATCGTTGGTGTATGGTTTTTGATAAACCATCGAACAATAATTCCGACATACCATTTTACTTTATTAAAAAATTATATGCTGAGTTTGTGTTAGGGCATCATGTCAATTACTTTGACATTAAACCCTTCCAGGCGTCGGTGGAGGTATGCCCCAAGATAGACCAAGGGCAGTTAGAGTAGTCCCGTGCCCAAAGGTTCCCCTTCCTCCCCTTCCTCTGCCACCTCCAATATATCATCCAGAGATTATCCAGGATGCATCCACATAGACTATTCAGGCTATTCACTCTTTGAGTGGTCATTTGGTTTCGCATGCTTCTACAGTAGCTCAGCCATATTTTGGTGATGTTGGCGAAGGCTCGAGTGCTGCTGCATCATCCTCCTTAGGTCCACATATTTGTGTGCCACATACTTGCACTATGTGCCGCTAGATATGTTTGGGTCCTCTTGTACAACCCGCTGAGCATCCCTTGGACACTTCTGATTATGACCTCCATGATGTGGACATTATAGATCAGTCGCAGGGGAGTGGAGTGCACCCTACAGAGTCCTCTCCTGCTAGAGAGGGATATGCTGGAATAGTGACATAGGTAAGATTTAAGTTGTAATTTCATAACTTGCATTTATTTTTAAATGAATATTAATAAGAGATAGTATCAAGAACTAATATTTATTTACATGGTCTATTTAACAGTTGATGTCTGAGGAGGAGCTCACATGGGTGACTGATAGCACCCTTAGGGCCATTTCATTTGGCTTGGACACACACACAATATATATTTTTGCACTCACTCGTTTACATTTTATATTATATACTTGCTTGTCATTAATGAAATTATATAATAACTTGTATGTTTATCTTGTTTTCCTTCTGTAGGAAATATCTAGTGCGAGTGAGGTGCAACATCGTCCAGACTATGGAGGCGTAAATCTAGATAAGGGGAAGGTAATTGAACTCAAATTGGATTGAATTAAGATTTTTAAGATCTTATATTGATTATACATACATCGACATAGATTGGTAGTTTCATATGTACTTGTCAATTTTATGTACAGGCAATTATGAGCTATACAGATATGATGACAAGGGACACACCGCCTAAAGGAGTAGTTATTGGAACACCTCAAAGAGTAGGTGTTGAAACACCTCAAGGAGGTGTGTCGAACACTTGAAGGAGATAAAGAAAAAGATCAACTTAAAGAGGTATGTGCTTATTTTATTTTGTGTTTGGTAAATAAGTTCCTATTACCAATAATTGTATGCTAACTTGGATCAATTTTATGTTTTTGTTCACATATATAGATTGGCATTTCAAATGTTGATTTGGTATATTCTAGGACTCCTAACCCTTTGAAGAGATGTATATTTCAGGTAATCAAGATTTCAATTTTAGAGTTCAATTAAAATTCAATGTATATTGATTTTGATGTTAATTATTCGATTTTAAATTATATAGTATAACTAATCTCAATTGTGGTTTGAATTTTTCTTGTGTAGCTACCTTCAAAGCCAACGAGTGCTTCAAAGAGGCTCCATTTTGATGATCCACCAGTAGTTTAGGATGAGATAAACATTTTGGCATGTAAATTTTGAATACATATTGAGATGGCATATGCCACATTTTTGTAAAACTTTGTTTGAGTTGGTGTCGATGCAACTTTCATTCTCGAACTCGTACGAATCAACGGAATATTCCAACACGTCCGGATGGGTACGTTTATGCTAGATATGGTTCTCTTTTGCACCCAAATACGTCGAATCACTCCGAGCTACATTGTAGCGGTGTTTTCCCTTAAGAGTCCAAAGTGCTAAAAGACAACAATCTTTGATGAACTATTTCTCGGAAACCGTGATGCTTACAGACTCTTCATTTGAGGATATGGAATCGAGTTGAGACCATCTACAATAAACTCTCTCAGTTTTTGCTATCTCGAAGGTGTTTTCCCGTGGTGATGAGTTTTCAGTTGAGGGAAAAATTGCCAGATGCAAGTAGTGTAAAGTTGCAAAGTGGTGCAACTTTCATTCTCGAACTCGTACGACCCAATAGACTGTTCCAACACGTCCGAATGGGTACGTTTACGCTAAGTATGGTTCTCTTTTGTACCCAAATACACTGAATCGCTTCGAGCTACATTGAAGTGGCGTTTTCCCTTAAGAGTCTAAAGTGCTAAAAGACAACAAACTTTGATGGACTATTTCTCAGAAACTGTGATGCTTATAGACTCTTCGTATGAGGATATGGGATCGTGTTGAGACCATCTACAAGAACCTCTCTCAGTTTTTTCTATCTCGAAGGCGTTTTCCCGTGGTGATGAGTTTTCAATTGAGGGAAAAGTTGCTAGATGCAAGTAGTGTAAAGTTGCAAAGTGGTGCAACTTTCATTCTCGAACTCGTACGACCCAACAAAATGTTCCAACATGTCTGAATGGGTATGTTTATGCTAGTTATGGTTCTCTCTTGCACCCAAATACACCGAATCGCTCCGAGTTGCATTGGAGCGATGCTTTCCCTTAAGAGTCTAAAGTGCTAAAAGGCAGTAAACTTTGATGGACTATTTCTCGGAAACCATGATACTTACAGACTCTTCGTCTGAGGATATGGGATCTTGTTGAGACCATATAGAATAACCTCTCTCGGTTTTTGCTATCTCGAAGGCGTTTTCCCATGGTGATGAGTTTTTAGTTGAGGGAAAAGTTGCCAAATGCAAGCAGCGTAAAGTTGCAAAGTGGTGCAACTTTCATTTTCGAACTCATACGACCCAACGGACTGTTCCAAAATGTCTGGATCGGTATGTTTACGCTAGGTATGGTTCTCTTTTGCACCCAAATACGTCGAATCGCTCCAAGCTGCATTGGAGCAACGTTTTCCCTTAAGAGTCCAAAGTGCTAAAAGATAGCAAATTTTGACGAACTATTTCTTGGAAACCATGATTTTTACACTCTTCGTCTGAGGATATGGGATCATGTTGAGACCATCTACAATAACCTATCTCGGTTTTTGCTATCTCGAAGGCATTTTCCGTGGTGATGAGTTTTCAGTTGAGGGAAAAGTTGCCAGATGCAAGTAGTGTAAAGTTGCAAAGTGGTGCAACTTTCATTCTCGAACTCGTACGACCCAACAGACTGTTCCAACACATCCGAATGGGTACGTTTACGCTAGGTATGGTTCTCTTTTGCACCCAAATACGTCGAATCGCTCCGAGCTGCATTGGAGCGGCGTTTTCCCTTAAGAGTCCAAAGTGCTAATGTCAATGAAATGTGGGGGCATAAATATTTAAGGTTGGATCAAGATTCTGCAAGTCCTAGCTCTTGCATCTAAAAACTTTTACCCAATCAACTTGAATCAATTACATGGAAAATGGAATTCATAATGAACTTTTTACTTTTTTGTTTTTCAAAAAAGTAGCGAGCCACTGTAATTTGTTATATATAAATAGGAGATATTACAAAACCTGGTTCAAACGAGCATACTGATAGGAAAGAACCAGGAAGAAAACCTTCGGTTGTAGCTCGATTAAGTAAAAAAATATTTTTACATTTTAAACATACCCTTTATACAATGGTAGACATTTGAATCGTATTTCAAAAAACATCACTGGATATAGATTATGCCTATACACAGTTATGACCTTTTTACATTGTTTTACATTTCAAAATTCAATTTTTACAAAATTTTCCTATTTGAGGCATTCAAGGCACAGTCTTCCATAAGAGTAGTATGTTGGCGTTTTGGAGTGACAAGCACCTGTACAAACCATCAAGGTAGCAGTTAAACTACATACAATATAAAATATGCTTAGAATAACCAATCGATATTATTGTAATTTGTCACATACCTCTCTAAAAGGATCAAAGTTGCCTATTGTTGCAGCAGGTCCATGATCAATCGTGCTAGGAATATCACAAAATTTGTCAAATGATAAATCTATATTGTAACAACAAAAAATATGCTTAGACTAACAAATCTATATTAATCTAAACAACCTGAATGATGATGAATTGGTAATGCAAACTATAAAAGATGCTTTAAATAACCAATCTATATTATTGTAATATGTCGCATACCTCTTTGAAAGGATTAGAGTAGGCTATTGTTGTAGCAGGTCCATGATCAATCATGCCAAGAATATCACAAAATTTGTCAAATGATATATCTATATTGTCACAACAAAAAAGAGGCTTAGGAATTGTACTTTCCATTCTTGAATATGCTATTCAAGTGTACCTAAAGGGTCATCTCTTTGCTTAAGAGTATCCAATATTGCTTCATGATCAACATTACTAAGTGTCCATAGTTGTTTTGTCTTTGGTTTGGCATGAAGCTTCGACAACTTAACATTTGTTGCTATAACAAGGTGTGAATACACGAGAATGGTTTTGTGTTTCTTGTAGTCTTCAAATGCAGGTATGCCATTCTTTCTAATCATGTATGTTCGCAACCAAGTTCCTGCAACCACAACTAAACCTATAGGATACACGAACCCATCATCATCTTCCATCGATTGTGTTAGCTTTTGCTTTACCCACATGCGAGCCAACAAATATTATGATCTCTCTTCATTCCCCTGTGGTGCAACAACTACAAAAACATGTCCTAGATGTAGTAGATCTAAAAGCCAGTCATAATCAAGTGAACTTTCCATTGTGTAATTTGTCATGGATATAGTTTGAGATAAAGGAGTTAGATACTGTGGAACCCATGTATCCACCCACTCACTTGACTCGCATTGATCCCACTCGCACTAAATACAGCTCTGACAAAAATAAGGCAACTATCGTGTCCAAATAGTCCATGTGCTTGCATTTGAGCTTCAAAATGAATGCATCTTTGAAGAATCTCTGATTGTATGACAATCCAATCTGCTTCCCATTGTACCCTCCTCAACCAACCAAAAGAATCTGTGCACTGTTGAATCAAGTGTCCCTCCCTATGACAATGCTGAACTACACCAATCAACAATAGAACATGCATCATTGAATTTTGCTCGTGAAATCTTCAATTTCTCCTTAACTAGAGCTCTCTTTACACATGCACCTACTCCATCATGCTCCCCTTTCCCATGCCCAGCTTCAAAAAAACTCCAAATATTAGGTACACCCCTCTCTACATGCATTCTATTCAACCAATAAAACATACGAGCATTCTTGAATTGACCTGTACAGTTATCTGACCAAATGAGATGTCGGCCCAATGCTATATCATGCTCCTGCAAGAACTCAAAAAAATTCTCGAAACAATGTTGGACATACTCGGACGAGTGAGATCTATCATCACTCATATAAAAATGATACTCTCTGATTATCTTTTGATCCTCCTCTGCACTATTAGGTGCATGTCTAAACGTTATGTGGACAAAAATAACAATCTGAATGGAATTGTAATACTGAGATTGTACCTCGTTTTTTGGTTGCAATGTGTAGTTTTCAGCAAAATCAACCACTGATATAATAGTGCCAATCGAAAAAGAGTCCTTACATATCCTGAATTGTTGATCCAACCACTGAGACCTATGACTATGCCTTGCATATTTGTAGAAAAGATTGTCCTTAAAATCTGAAATAAAATCAGCAACACTGCATTCTTTTGTAACCAATTCGCATCTAGAACCTTCACCTCCACTTTGCAAAGTATATTTGACTATCTCATATCTCTTTTTCTCAACAAGATTCTTTCCAAATTCATGTTCGGAACCCTCATGAAAACATTGAACAAACTTTGACAAGCCACCACATTGTGAGCACTTTGCATTTAAACAATCATTTCTATAGAAAAAGGAACCATCATCCCTAAAACATAAAAATAGATCTAGCAAGTCCCTTGATAATTTCGGAAGATGTATTACACCACACTCCTGCAAAATTTCATTAGTGTGCAAATTAGAATGGATATAGCATAATAGTTCATGGTACATTGAAAACTCCACATGGTATTTGCAACAACAAGTATTACGAATCTTAAGAGGCACAGAATAAAATGGCTTCAAACCTTCAAAAGTTCTTTTCGAGATTTCCATATTTGGATGTGTTTGAATAAATTTGTTGAACAACATTGTTTGGCTTGATTCCAAGAAATGTTTAGGATGCGGTGTAACGTCTCGACTGCCAATTCTTAACTTTAAAACATCTTTTGCATTGGGTGATACTCTAGAGTTATCATGCCAAAATTGCTGAATTGCCTGCTTTACATTATCGGCTAGCTTCTTATCAACACATGTAAGCCTTCCAAAAAAAGCCCATGTATCATTTTGAAGAGGATCATCTATTCTTTCTCTTCTTGCAAGTTCTCTATCCAAAGTTTTATGATTTAAGCCAAAATCAATACAAGTTTGTCTCATAAAGCGAGCCTTTTTCAATTGATGGCTTAATAGGACGGTGGTAATGACTCTCCAGGAAGCTCTCTTATCTTTTTCCTTGTTATTTTTTCCAATAGACTTGAGAGCATTAAAAGGATTTTTGACAATAATAGAATTTTTTTCGGTCCTCTTGTTCAGAGGAATCTTCAATTTGGCTAGGAAAGGTCTCATTTTTGCATCTTTAGCAATTGTACAAAAAGTTGGCATTGCTGGGTCAATGTCTTATCACTAAAATATTGGTTGAAAAGTATTCTAGCCCACAACCGAATAGTTCATGTTGACCTCTTGCCTTCAAAATTGTTTATAATGTTATCATCAATTTCAACTAACCATTTAGGGGTCCTTGAAGGTCTTGAATTTGGAATACGTCTTTCTTCCACACAAGGTTCTTCATTTCTCGTGTAATCTGGTGAAACATAATTTACACTTGCTTCAATATTATGTTCAACATCTTCATTTCCAACATTTTCACCTTGAACATTTTCAATATCAATTTGAACAATTTCATTCCCAATTTCAATATCATGTTCAACATCTTCAATTCCAACATTTTCATTATCAATTTCAATATTTTCATTCCCAATTTAATATCATGTTCAACATCTTCAATTCCAACATTTTCACCTTGAAAATTTTCAATATCAATTTGAACATTTTCATTCCCAATTTCAATATCATGTTCTACATTTTCACCTTGAACATATTCAATTTCCTCTTCACTTGAAAGACCATAGGGTTTAGGTTCACCAATATTTAACATACCTTGTCTTTTCTTCCTATGAGCTTCTCTATCTCTTTCTCTATATCCTTCAATTTGTTCTTTTGTCAGCTTTCTCTTATGTTTTTGCTTCCGATGACTGCTGCTCCCCATTATACCAAATAAAAGATGCTAAAAAATCATTATGTATGACAAATTTGAGTACAAGATGCTCCAAAAAGTTTATTTTTGTCTCCTCCTGTCTGAAACCGTGTGTTTTTCGCCTGCAAAGTGCTGCAAACAGAATGCAAGGTCCATTGGAATGCACAAAAATGGCCCACATGGGGTTTTTCTATGGCCCACAAATCTGATATCTGATATAATCAGATATCTGATTTGTAAAACATGTTCTGCAATGGTAAGATTTCACCTCTGCACAATGAAGTTTCAAAAATCGGATATCTGATTAGACCAAAGGGAGAGGGAGAGTAGGAGAGGGAGAGATAGAGAGGGAGAGGGAGAGGGAGAGAGGGATAGGGAGAGGGAGAGGGAGAGAGGAGTGAGGAGGGAGAGGAGGGAGAGGGAGAGAGGGAGGGAGGGAGGGGAGGGAGGGAGGGAGGAGAGGGAGGAGGGGGAGGGGAGAGAGGATGGGGGGGAGGAGGGAGGAGGTGGGAGGGAGAGGATTTTAGAGTTGAGGGAGAGGAGGAGGGAGGTGAGGAGGGAGGTGGGAGAGGGAGAGAGGGGAGAGAGAGAGGAGATAGAGAGGGAGGGAGGTGGAGGGAGAGAGAGGAGTTTAGGTTGAGGGGGGAGAGGAAGAGGGGAGGATAGAAGGAGAGGGGTGAGAAGGGAGGGAGGTGACAAGTGAGAGGGAGGTGGGAGGAGTGAGAGGGGATGGGACCGGTGGGGAGAGGGAGGGGAGAGAGAGGGAGAGGAGGGAGGGAGGGAGGGAGGGGTGAAGAGAGGTGAGGAGGGAGGAGGTGGGAGAGGAGAGAGAGGAGAGAGAGATAGAGAGAGAGAGAGAGCGGGGAGAGTGGGAGAGGGAGAGAGTTTAGAGTTGAGGGAGAGAGGGAGAGGTAGAGGGAGAGATAGAAGGAGAGGGAGTGAGAAGGAGTGGGGAGAGTGAGAGAGTGATAGGGAGAGTGAGATGGAGAGGGAGAAAGAGTGAGTGGGAGAATGAGAGAGTGAGAGAGTGAAGGAGAGAGGGAGAGTGGGAGATTGAGAGAGAGAGAGAGGGAGAGTGGGAGGGAGATAAAGAGGGAGTGAGGTGGGGGAGGAATGGGGGAGAAAGATAGGGAGAGGGGAGGAGGAGGGAGAGTGGGAGGTGAGGGGGAGGAGTGGGAAAGAGGGAGAGTGGGGAGGAGGGGAGGTGAGGGAGGGGAGAGAGAGGGAGAGGGAAAGAGGGAGGAGGGATAAAAGGGAGGGAGAGTGGAGAGGGAGGGAGGAGTCAGGAGGGAGAGAGGAAGAGAGAGAGAGAGAGAGAGAGAGGGAGATGGAGAGAGAGTTTAGAGTTGAGGGAGAGAGGGAGAAGGAGAGGGAGAGGGAGAGGGACAGAGGGAGAGGGAGAGGGAGAGATAGAAGGAGAGGGAGTGAGAAGGAGAGGGGAGAGTGAGAGAGTGAGAGGGAGAGTGAGATGGAGAGGGAGAAAGGGTGAGTGGGAGAGTGAGAGAGTGAGAAAGTGAGGGAGAGAGGGAGAGTGGGATATTGAGAGAGAGAGGGAGAGTGGGAGG
>CM021109.1:376690547-376729711 GCA_007115665.2 Sequoiadendron giganteum | reverse complement strand
GGAGAGGGAGAGAGGGGGAGAGGGGGAGAGAGAGAGTGAGAGTGAGAGGGAGAGGGAGAGAGGGAGAGTGGGAGAGGGAGAGAGAGAGAAAGAGAGGGAGAGAGGGAGACTGGGAGACTGGGAGACTGGGAGAGTGAGAGAGTGAGAGGGAGGCAGGGAGAGTCGTAAAGGAGCTTCTCAACTTTCTACCAATATAAATTATATTTTACTTAGAATCTAATAAATAATTATTATTTATTTTTATTAGAATTACTACTAAAGTCCTGATTGATAGTATGATAGAAAAACATCTATAGCTTTCAAACGGTATCACATTTTTTGAATCCAAAACATGCGTCACATTCTATGCTTCACATACTATAGGATTAAAAAAATAAAATGAATTCCATTAAGTTTTGACCAAGTTAAGGTGGTCAGACATACGAGTTTTTATATTTTTAAATAGTTGTAATAAAAAATTCATAATTAATTATTTATTTGAAAAAAAATTACAAAAAAATATGCATCACATCCGGAAATGAGTCCTCTACTTATATCTAAAATCTTATAAAAAAATATCATGATTTTATTTTGGTTAGGGTGGTCAGACAGACACCTACTTCTTATTTTTTCCCTGAAATTTAAGTACTACTGCATTGAAATTTCAAATTTTCACCAAATAGATTTTTTTTTTTACAAAAATTAACCTAGTAGTTTAGAAACTACATTCAATTTTCCACAGATTTTATTCTTACATATTTTTGAAATAATATAGATAAATTATTCAAATTTTTATGTCAAGTTTCTTAACTCTGATTTTCTGAATTTTCATTGCCACTTAAGGACCTGTTTTTTCCATGATGATCCTGCACATACCCAGTGGAAGGTTGGTTTCCCTTGTAAAGGTTATGATAAGGATCATTAATAGACATTTGATGGGGATTAATGGTATATATTGTGTCAAGTGACTCTTGATAGTAGGGGTAGATAGATGAGGGACTAGAGATTATGGATTGTTGGTAAGATGGGTAGATGGATGGATGAATCAGGACTATGGGTGATTGGTATTGGCAATTGAGGATGGATTAAAGTATTCAACTTAACTATGAAGAATATCAAGGTAGAGTGAAGACATGGTTATGAATTCAGATTAGAATGGATAAGGCAAACTTAGTGAGGACCATATCAAACTTGTGACCTTTGGATGACAATGCAAGTTGCCAATGAAAAATGGATATGAGACTATACTATATTTTTGAGGTTTTTGGAGATATAAGGATGCACCTAAGACAAATATTAAGGAATGATAGAATGATAATGACCCTATGACTAAAGGATATGATATGCAAGGATGATGATGACCAAAGGATATGTTTTTTTTTTGTGATTTTTGGAGTAATGTGGGGATGCAAAGTGATAGTGTAAGGATGATAATGACTAAAGGATATGGTATGCAATGAATCTAAATGAGACTAATAAATGCCAAATGACACTAAGGATATGGAACTTTAGACTAAATAAAGAGGATGCTAACCAATCTATGTTGATCCAAGATAGAAATGCAAGATGGTATGAGACTAAGTTATGTTTTTGTATTTTTTTTTGTTATAAGGATGTAGGGTGATCATGCAAGGATGATGATGACCAAAGGATAGAGCTAAATGAAGCTAAATGAAACTAATGGATGCAAAAATAATGATCAATGAAAATGATATGGAGACTAAATGATGCTAAGTTAATGATCAAAGGTAGTGGTGCAACTAAGGCTAAGATGGAATTAAGCTATGTTTTTGTGTTTTTGGGATATAAGGATGCAAAGTGAAAAGTCTAAGATTAAGGAGTGAAAGGATGATATGAAGCTAAATGAGACTAGAAAGATGAAACTAAGGGTATGGACCTTAAGATTTAAGAAAAGGATGATAACCAAGCTATTGTACGTCCAAGATAACAAACCCAAATGTCATTGACCTTTGTGATGAACACGATAATAAAAAGGTTGCTAAGATGAGTCTAAACTAAGACATAAGTTTGAGACCCAAATTTTGACCAAGGTGACAAATGATAAAGATTTGATGATTAAAAGATTAAGGTCAATGACAAGTTGGATAAGTAACCATGGACTATCCAAAGGCTTGATTGATAGTCTTCCTATGTCTAAAATATAAAAGGTATATGCAACCTAAGATCTAGGATTAATTATGCAAGGCAAAGATGACTTAAGGTGCAATCTAAAACGTAATGCAATCCTAAATGAGGATGGTGGAATGGATTGTTAAAGCACTGCAAGTATAAGGTTTAGATAACAAGATCTCTATCAAGATGAATTGGTTCAGTTTTGGACAAGGATTTTGTGAAATTGTGCTTATCAGGTATTTATGGTACTGTTTTTGACAAATGTGGTTCAGGCTAACAATTGTGATTTTCCAATTATTAGATGCGGCTTAGAATATCAATTGTGGATCTGTTTTCTTCAAATGTGGTTTAGGCAGATAGTTGCAGTTTTCCAGTGGTTTAGGTAGATAGTTGCAGTTTTCCAGTGGTCAATTGTGGTGCAAAATATCAATTGTGGGTATGTTTTTATCAATTGCGGTGCCAAAATGTTAATTTTATAGTTTTGATGGTTTTGACCTAGTTTTGAATGGATTTTGATTGGTTTTGATGAGATTTGATTGGAAAACAAAACATATAGTCACAAGAAGTTTTTTGTGTGTTTGGTTTGAATGTGTAAGATGTTTAAATGTATAAAAGACACTTGCAAACACACTTCACAACCTATGGCTTCTCAAGAGATACCACCCGCTAGATCCCTACTTGGATTTCTCCAACCACGTAAACAAGGTAGACAACTAGAGACTTGGTGGCACTGGATCCCCTCCATGGCCCTAACTTCTTGGGATCACCAAGTCTCAATTCCCTAAAGAGGAATTTCTACCTCTACACATGCTTAGTGAAGACGTGGGGCAACTTTAGAATGACCATTCCTGTGCTAGCAAGTGAAAGGGATTTTGGCCACTATAACAAATGTTCTTAGTAAATACTCGAGGACTCGACTCCTCGCAAGTGTCCAAAAATCCACTTAAGGCTTTAATCACTCTACTAGGGGCTCTTATATGTTTTACAATAGGTACCTTGTTTTGAGTGACACTGTATGGCAAGAGAAAAGACCACTGTGAGGACTTGACGGTTTAGTCTTATCCTTTTATATACTAGCCCAAGTGAAAAACTGGTTGGATTCATTCCCTCTTTCGATGGAGGCCCCTCTAAGGGTAACGAAAGCAAGCCAAGGATGCTATTTTTGATCACCCAAGATCACACGAAGTGCAAGGGATAGCATACACACCACCTTTGCCTCACACTCACATGGGGTTCATTTTAAGCCCAAAATCCAAATGTGTGGTGTGATTGTAAAAATGCCAAAGAGGTACTTTTGATCACTCAAGATCATCGAACAATGCGAGAGGAGAGCATACACACCCTATGACAGTTTTCAAACCACCAAACATGATAAACACTTGTAAATTTTAAATCCCTTGTTTATGATTTGAAGACACTTGGATTCATTTTATGCCCATGATGTGTAATGTATTCTCATTTTGATACCCATGAGTGTAAAATGTAGTTTGTAGTTTTTTTTAAATCCTTATGAGTGAAATATGCAAGTTCGTTTTAACATTATGATCCTGATGCAAGCTGTAGTAAAATTTAGGCCCAATGAGTGATTCATGCAGATTTGTTGTTCATTTTAACCCCCATGAATGTGGAAGATGTGATTTTTTGTAAAATTTAAATTCAATGAATGAAATGCAATTTTAGCTCATCAAAAAGTGTGTTGAAAAACACACAAAATATTTCTTATCCAAAAGCAAGCCAAAAATCCTACAAAACCACAAGTTAGATCTCCTTGATGAAAGCCACATGCTGAAAAAAAAACATCAGTAAACCAAAAAAAAACTTGAATGATAACAAAAAACTAAAATAGTGATAAATTTCTCAAAACTAAACAAAAATTTAAACCGTAAAAATCTATGATAAGCTAAGAAATAGACCTTCAAAACCCAAAAAGAGTTTGGTAAAATCCTACACAACAAAAGTGTTATAAACAAAAGAAAACTCGGGTCTTAACAACTAAATTTTAAAAAGCTGCAAGCACTAAAATGACCACAACATTCTCAAAACATATCAAAATTTAAAACCATTTGAAGTTTCGAAAAGCTAAGAGCAAGACCTACAAAATTTAGAAAATAATTTTTTAATATTCTATGCACCCATTTTTCTATGATCAAAAGAAAATGACGAGATTTTGTGCTAATTCTTCGTTGTAACCTGCAAAACAACAAATGCAAACAAAAAAAATGGATTTCTTTGCAAAATTGTAAGATTCATGTCGGGTTCACCAAATTAAAATTTGAAACTACAAAAATAGCTAAGATCAAGTAGTAACCACTCTACAAAAGATCTAAGCCCAAATTTCAAATCCAAACAAGAGATTACAAATGATAAAAGAGAGCAAACAAAAATGAAAGCATAAAATAAAACTCCCTTATCAAAGTTGATTCATCTCCCTTACTTCTCCTCCATTCTTTCTCAAGTTGCAGATATTTGTCCTTAGATTTTGAAGTGATTAAATACGTACGAATGACAATGATAAGATTTCAATAACTTTAGAGGAATGTGGTTGTTAACGAAAAAATGGAGGAGAAAGGCTTCTTTTATAGACAACCATTTGAACGGACGAACGAGATCAATCTTCTAGAAAGATGCCAAGATCAACAGTGGAGGATTGATGCACCAGAAAGTGATGGGCTAGTGACGACTATGACATGGACGACTATGATTAATGAGCAAGTGGAGGGATAATGGATGAATTAAAAATTAAAAATAATTAATTCATGATAAAGGAATATTTGGCCAAGTGGAGGATGAATAATTCATTCGAATTATTTTATCTCAGGAAAAGGGAAATGAGCATTTAATTAAAACAATTTGCATAATTATTTTAATTAAATGAGAGGAAATATGAAAAGGGAGCATTAAATAATTAAATTGAGTTAATTATTAATACAAGAGACACATGGGATACAATTAAATAATTCTAACAATTATTTAACAATGGAAGAATTAAAAGGGGGGGTGAATAGTTAAATAATTAATAATAATCACGTAACCATAGATGAAAGATGACAAGCAAATAATTAAATAAATAGTAATTTATTTAATTATTGAGGAAAGAGGAATATTAGCAACATAATTAATTTATTTAATTGATCAAGGGAGAATAAAGGTTAGGAAGTGAATTAATTAAATAGTTAAGCATTATTCAATTAGTAGAGGAATATGATCAAGAATAATCAAATAATTAAAATTATTTAATTATTGGAAGACAAAGACCAAGAAAAGTGATGGGCTTAGGAAAATTTTCAGTGTCTACAAGTTCATTTGGAGACCCTATATAGCATGCAAGGCTTGGGTTGATGACCATGAGCAGTTGACTTATTACAAAAAGACTCAGTGGATGATAGGCTGATTTGATATTATACTAGAGAGATACCTCCCAAAGAGGGTTTTGAGATAGTTTGGGGTTAGACAAAATTTCTCGATAGATGGTTACCATGCCCGTTTTGGATACATGGCCTAAGAGGTCAATGCATGGGGGTTGAGAGAAGATTCAGGGAAATTGTGATAGAGTTTTGAGCGCTGGAACCTATTGGATGGGGTTGGAAATTTGGTCCCTTAGATCTAGGGACTACCAGAGATTACGCGGAGTGGTGGGCTCACCATTGGCCCTTGATATTTACAAATCTCACTGGTGTTGGTCTGATTATTGACCATGTCATGATGATGGTAGATGTTTAAAGGAAAATAGGAGACAAACAAAGGCTCTACATTTCCCATGAGTAGTTATAGAGAGCTTAAGATGAACAGGTTGATGATGGTCAACAATAGGATGATTAGTAGGAACCATAGGACCACCAACTACAACAGGCACCACAAGCACCTCCTCAATAGGGAGACATGGCTGCATACATTTCTCAGCTCACCACTGATATATATGTTAGAGTTGTTGAGAGAGACACTGAGATTGCTCAACGACAGGCTGCAGATACCCAAGTTGTCATTATTATAGTAGAGATAGATGGTATCTATCAGGAGAGGGATGCATTGTAGAAGGAACTAGATACCGAGAGACATAAGAGGAAATCCTTAGAGATTTCACATGCTTCATGCATTTCTCAAGATCAATAGTAGCAGGGGAGAGAGGATTCGATAGAGGATAGGAATTACTACAAGAATCTTTATGAGACCCAAGTTTCAAGACCACAGAGACATCCTAGATTCAGGTGCCTAGTAGTGTCATAGGTGCAAAGTCATTAGGTGGTGATTCAATGGACATAGCTTTGAGACAACCCTCTCAGCTAATCCTATAGCCTCACCCATCTCCTGTACACAACCATAGAGACTAGGATTGATGGGGAGCAACATAGATCCCCACCCCAAGATGGGCAATAGGGTTGATATGATATTCATGATGTTTATGTTATATTTCTACACACTTGATATAGACATGTTTTGTTCAACCCAATTGAGGCATCGTATATATTTTGTATATTTTTGACGTACTTGGTGTTGTTTCACACATGATACTAATGATGTATATGATATTCCATTTTTTGATGATATACGAGATACCATTTTTTGTCGTGGCATATATGCATTATGAGATGCTTATGTATTCTTATGGATTCTTATGGATGATTATGGATGGTTATATGTATATGATAGATGATTTATGATTATATGCTCACATTTTTGTACTTTTCAGATTCATTTATATGATATGGATTTATGGATGATTTATACATGTATGCAATGGATAATGTTATAATGTTTGATGTTTTATTATATGATGGACATGATATGCATTGATGGGTTTGTGGATATAGGATGCATGCGATACTAATGATATTTGTGATGCAGGATATAGATGTTATTAAGACAAAATAGTAGGATTCTAGAAGAAATTGATGATCTTGATCTAATATTCAAAAATTCATAGATTATGATTAATATGATGATATGCATTAATGAGTGATTGATACTGATGTATGATAATGATCTGATGTTATTTTTCTTTCACGAAGAACTAATTAGTGTTTAGCAATCCTTATTAATGTAGAAAATAAATATGATGCAATAGGGTATTAATGACCGAGGTGAATTCACATCTATTGTGTCGACTTTGAATTCACAAACAAGGAGTATTCTTGCTCATACTAGACATATGAAAACCCTATTAGAGTGTATGGGTGAGAAGTTTCAAAACATTTCAGACCAGTTACACAGAGAGATATGGAGTACCATCATGTAATTGACACACAATATTGCAAAAAATATCCAACAAATAGAGAAGATGGAAAATTAGTGATCAATTCCCCATTCCTTCCTCTCTAAATCCTTATGGACATCCTCGAGAGATCCTGGGAATGTGACAATAAGATAAATCAAAAAGATAAGATCATAAAAGATAAACATTGTTGTTGTATCACTTGCCATAGATGTTTTGATGTTTCATGATGTTACCCATCGATGATGACTATTGTAGGAATGATTTATCCATTAAGACACACATTAGAATGTTGATTATGATTTTCAAAAAGGTAGGGTAGTTAATCCTTAGGAATTGTTTTAGTTTGATGATGATCTAGTCATTTCATTTCTTTGCTTGGAAGGTTAGGATTTCAATGTTTTCTTTGATTTCTAATTGCATTTTCAAAGGTTGAAGGTGATGATTGTTTATTATGGATGGAGAGTTTATTGCGGATAGGTGATAACAACGATAGGATTTTTGAGATTTTTGAATTTTTTTGTTCTTTTGAGGTTATTTTATGTTGTTTTTGATGTTTTCGAGAGATTTAGAGACCAAGAGGGGGACCTATGGGTACTGACCTAATGCCTCGGGGGCTCATCGATGATGGACTTACCTACATATGCATAGAGATGACATAGTTCATCTGACCATGATTGAAATTGTTTTTGGAGTATTTCTGGATGTTTGTGGATTTTGATATGAGTTTTGAATATTTTTAGATTCTTGACTAAGTTTAAAGACCAAGAGGGACACCTAAAGGGATTGACATAGTGCCTCGGGGGCTCATCGATGATGGCCTTGCCTACATTCTACATGCAGAGACAATGTAGTTTAATTTGTTTGACTCAATGCGACTCATCTGAAGACAACTTACAATGTTTTTGGGATTTTGATGTTTTATGACTTTGATTTGGATTTTTGAAGGTTTTCTAGATGTTTTAATTGTTGAGGGTTTTTACGAGTGATAGGATGAACAAGGATCCAATATATTACCAAGTTCAGGAGGTTGCCCCCAATTTGGAATAAGATTATGTTTATCAGGGATAGGTGGATAAAATTAATAGTGGATAGAGATGGTGCAACAAGGTTCAACACTTGATTAGCTTTTGAGCCATGGTTGAGTGCATGTTTTATTATGTGATGGATGGAGTGAAACAAATGCGATAATAGGATGGAGTGGATGCGATAATAGATGGATGTTTCCAATAGATGAAGATGCAAGACTTATTCAAATGTAGCACCTATTTACCAGGTTTTCACTATGATACTAATCTTAGAAGCACCATAAGGTGGTTTTCACTTAAAGGATGATTTTTTAATTTTTAGTGTTTTCTTGATTTTTGATTTTTTGATTTTTTTTTTTGTATTTTTCTTGGGATATTTTGATATGCTAGGTGCACAACTTCTTGAGATGGCTCTTGTTAAGAGTTTCAACTAGAGGTTCTCCTTTCAGAGTAGCCAACTGATATTCTCTAGAGCCATAGCTTGTTGTGATGACATAGTGACCTAGCTAGTTTGACTCAAACTTACCTTTCCCATCCTGATTGCGCTAAATATTCTAATTTTCCTTTAGGACCAAGTCACCAACTAAAAAGTTCATGTTTCAGACTCATTATAGCTTTTCTTGAGCTAATTTTGATAGGCTTGAGATGGTTTAATGTACTCAAGCACCTTTCATGTAACAGTTCAAGCTCGTTGAGTCTGGATACTCAATACTTCTCATTACTAACAAGATCCTTCAATGATACTCTCAGGGATGGGATTTCAACCTCTATAGGAAATATTGCTTTGAATCCGTATACCAAGGAAAAGGGAGTCACACCTATAGGTGTGTGAATGCTGGTTCTATAAGCCCATACCGTTGGGTTTAACTATAGGTTCTAGTCACTATCGACGTCATTAATAGTTTTATTTAGAATTTTTAGGATGGTCTTATTAGTTGCTTTGACCTGACCATTTCCTTGGGGATAATATGGGGTTAAAAAATGGTGTTGGATAGAGAATCTCAAGCAGATCTCATGGAAATATAGATTCTTAAAGGGAGTTCCATTATCTATTATGATAGTTTATGAGTGTAGAGAAGGGGGGTTCACTACTCATGAGTTCTCTTCACTCAGAGAGTCTCATGGAGGGAACTACCCTAAACTACATCCAAGAACAACAACGAGAGTTCTAGAACCAGAAAGAGCAGGTCATAAAGGTTTTTTGGACAAATCGACAAGATCTCGGCTAAAGGACATCAACGTAGAACACAAAAAACATTATGGTGCACTAGCATCCCAGAGGCACGTTGGTGTCTCGAACGGACCAAAAAGTGATTTTATCTAAAAAAAAAGCTAAACGACTACTCGCAAGATGATTGCTAAGAACTTCTAGAATGTGATAAAGCTGAAATAAAATAAAGTAAAGTAGAAGTGATAGAGTTAAAGGGGTGAAAGGAGGAGCTTACAACTATGTGAATGATGGAGCCTCTAGCTCATGAATGTCTTCAATACCTACATGCGTGATATCTGGAGAAATTGTTGGGGTTGTATAGGGGTTTGCCTCAGTAAAATCCTCATTTTGGTGTTCCCACCTCCACGGATAGTCAAGAAGATAGATAGATGAACAAAAGTGGATGGAGTACATGGTGAAAGAAAAACCTGGTTCAGAGTAGAACTCGCACCATAAATTAAGAGTGATAAAAGAAAACCCCGCTCAAGGAGGAGAGCCCATATCAAAAAAAGGTGATAAAAGCAATCCTCACTCAAGGAGGAGAACCCATATCACGATATGTAAATGCAATCAATAGGGGATATGGAATCCCAGGATGCTCACAAGAATAAGGTAAGGGAGATGGAGCTACAAGTGATAAGAAAGCTTGAGAGAGCTTGAAGCTACTACAACAAGCTGTATGGAGCTATGTGAGAAAAATAATAAGACTAGAAACAAGCTAGAAACTGGACAAAGCTAGAGTGGAGCAAGAAGTAGAAAAGAGATTGAAGAAATTAGAGATGAAAATGAAAAGATAACATTTAATGAAGGAAAAGAGGGTTCTTGAGCCATTTTTGGGCGCCCCCATCCATTACCACTGACAAAGCTAGTTGACAAGTGAAAATCATGCATGGAGACAATCATTTGAACATTTAAACATTGCAAGATGCTAGCGTACCACATAGATTCCTGCACACTGTGCTAGTGTATGGACACGTCATACTATAAAATGACATAAATGAGAAGAGCGCAAGGTTCGATGTGAAGCAGACACACAAAGATAGCTATGGAAAAGGGTCGCTGGAGCATCCCGAGAAGGTAAAAAGGCTGATGCAGGGGCTAAAATGAGCCTACCCAAATGCTAAAGGGGTGGAAACCAAAGTGGATACAAATATGTATGTGAAATTATAAGGGGTGAAATTTTATGACTATACAGTGAGATACCATATCGATCGATCAAATAGTTAAGAATAAAATTAACTATTTGTTTTCCTATGATATATGTTAAATGAATAGCTTCTATCCACTTTGTAAAATACTCTACGACAGTTATGCTGAATTTGTGTCCATTGGATGAGGTTGGTGCTATCTTCCCTATTATTTCCAGTTCCCACTGAGAGAAGGGCCATAGAGTAGTGATAGGACACAAATCTTGCATGGGTACATGCACAAGATCTCCATGTTGTTGGCATTGATGACACTTCTTGGAATACTGGATTGCTTCTTGCTCCATTGATGGCCAGTAGTACTTTGTTCATAGCAACTTATGGATTGGGTTAGGCCCACTAGCATGGGACCCACAAACACCTTCATGTACCTCTTGTAAGTAAGTTTGTGCTTCTTTCGGATTATGGCATCAGAGTAAAATACCATCTAGACTTTGATTATATAGGGTATCTCCAAGGATGGTAAATTAAGAAATTTTGTGGATAAAGGTTTTATTTTGATTGGCTATTAGGTGAGGTGGTCTGATTCTATGTTGGATATAGATGAATGTTACTTCATACCAAGGCAAGTCAGAACCAAAAAAATCACACACAAGTTCAAATTTTGGGATATCGAATGCTGGTATAAGCAACTGTTCCACTTGGAATTTGTATCTAGGAATGTTCTTGGGTATGCCAAGGAGTGAAAAAATAGTTTCCATATCATCAAAAACTTTATTGTTAACCTTTAGGATATGTTCAAAGATGATGACCAAAAATTATTTCTTGAAGCTATCCACCATTCTATTGTATGGAATGATCTTGTCATCTTTAGTCTGGTATTCATCATTGAGCTGCCTTATGACTAGCTGGGAGTCACCATAGACTTGTAGTTATTTGATTTTCCATTTGATGACCATTTTTAGCCTAGTGATCAATGCTTCATATTCACCTATATTGTTCGTACAAGGGAATGAAATCCTGTATGCCTTGGGTATACTGTCTGCTTGTGGTGTAAGAAATAGGATATATCGCCCTTGAGCCATGCTGAGTATGGGATCCATCGAAGTATAAGGTCTAACAGGTTGACTGAGTTGTTAGCAATATGATCTTGTCTAGAAATTATACTATGAGTGGTTGATGATATTCAATAGGTGCTTCTGCTAACTGATCTATTGTCACTTGTCCTTTAATGGCTTTCATGCCAGCATATTCTATGCCAAACTCACTAAGTATCATGACCCACTTAGTGATTCTTCCTGCAAGATTCACTTTTTCCAAGATATATCTCAAGGGATATACTTTAGATATCAACTTGATTTGTCTGTTTAACATATAATGCCTAAGCTTTTGTGCTATGAAGATAACTGATAGACATGTTTGTTTAATGGGTTTATAATTTAACTCATAGCCAACCATGGTATAGCTAATGTAGTAAATTTCTCTTTCTTTGTTTTTCTCATCAAGTTGTGCCAATAGAGCTCCCAAAGCTATTATTGTTGTGAATACATATAAAATCATTCCTTTATCTGAATTAGAGGCATCAATATCAGGGGAGTGAGAAAAGTATTTTACCTATTAAAAAAATTGATTACACCTTCCATCCCATTTGAATGTTACATCTTTATGGAGAAAGTGTGTGAATGGATGACATATATCCACTAATTGTGAAATAAACCTTCTGATAGACTCAAGCTTGCCTTGTAGATTGTGCAGCTATTTCAATGTTCTTGAGGGAAGAATTTCTAAGATAACCTTGACCTTAGTGGGATCCACCTTGATACCTCTTCTAGATACAATGTAGCCCAATAGTTTCCCAGATGTTACATCGAATACACATTTCTTTGCATTTAGATGCAAGTTATACTCCTCTAGTCTGTCAAATATCCTAGCTAAGTTAGTAAGGTGTTTTAGTCTTTTGATTGATTTAGCCAACAAATCGTCGATGTAGTCCTCCATGATGATGTGTGACATGTCATGGAATATAGTAGTCATTTCTCTTTGGCATGTATCTCCTACCTTCTTAATCTGAATGGCATGAAATTTTAGCAAAAAGATCCCCAAACATAGGTATAAGTTGTTTTGTGTTGATCTTCAGGGGCTATCTTTATCTAGTTGTACCTGAAAAATCCACCCATTAGTGAAAGAATTTCATGACCATTAGTTAGATCCAATATTATGTCGATGTTGGGAAGGGGGAATTCATCCTTAGGGAATTCCTTGTTAAGATATCTAAAGTATATGTAGATTTGTATGCCCCCAATGGGTTTCAACACTGGTACGAGGTTGGATACCCACTCAGGATAATCTATAGGTTTGATGAATGCAACATCTTTCCATTTCTGAAGCTCCACCTTGACTAAAACTGCTATTTACGGGCGCATCTTGTGAAAATTTTATTTAACTAGTTTTGTTGCAGGGAATATTGTTAGATAATGTACCACTAAAGTTGGATCCAACCCATGCATATCTACATATCTTTCGTTCCTTGATGAATGCCAAGACATTGACTCTTTCCTCAGGATCTTAGGAAGTTGCATGATATGTTATCTTAGGTGCCTTTGTTGTTCTTGTAAGATTCAAAAATAAAAAATAGCTAAGACCAAGTAGCAACCACTCTACCTAAGATCTAAGCCAACATCCCAAATCTAAACAAGAGAGTACAAATGATCAAAGGAAGCAAACAATAACAAAAACATAAGACAAAATCCCCTATCAAAGTTGATTCATCTCCCTTGCTTCTCCTCCATTCTTTCTCAAGTTGCAAAGCTTTTCCCTCAGATTTTGAAGTGCTAGAATACCTGCAAATGACATTAACAAGATAACAAGAACTTTGTTGAAATGTGGTTGTCAGAAAAAATGGGTAGAGAAGACCTTTTCTCGAAAAGATTTGGAACAGACAAAAAAGACCAATCTTCTAGAAAGATGCCAAGATCAACAGTGGAGGATTCATGCACCAAAAAGAAGTGGGATAGGGATGGCTAAGGATAAACGATCAAGATTGAAAGAAGACCAAAGAGAATCAACAATCAAGATTTGAAATGAGAAAGTGGAGGAATTAAATAATTAAATTATTTAATTCATGCGAAGAGCATCTTTGACCAGATTTTAAATTTGGTAAAAGATAATGGAGGAATAAATAATCATTTTAGATTATTTATTTATGGAGGGAAAATGAATATTTAATTTAAATGATTATGCAACCATTTAAGTTAAATATAGAAGCAAATGGCAAAAGGGAATTACATAATTAAGTTAGATTAATTATTTAATAGAGGGAAAGTGGAGAGAGTTATAATTTAAATAATTATTTAACCAAGGAAGGACGAAAATGATTAATGAATAGAAAAATAATTAAAAATAATTATTTAACTATAGACAAATAATGAAAAGAAAATAATTAAATAAATGACAATTTATTCAATTATAGAAGGAAAGGGTGTTAGCAACATAATTAAATAAATATTTAATCTATTTAATTGATCAAAGGAGAGCAAAGACCAAGAAAATGAAAAAAAATAAAATTAAAATTATTTAATTAATAAAGGAATGTGATCAAAGAAAATAATTAAATAATTAAAAATTATTTAATTATGTAGGGGAGAAGACCAAGACAATGGAAAAATGACGCTCGTAGACCAAGATATTTTTTAGTGTCTACATTTTTCCCCTCTTTGACATAATGTGATTTGAGCATTGTGCCAAAGAATAATTAAGAAAATATTTTTCAAGTCATGTTCGAGTGTGCCCCAGTGAAGGTGGGATAGACCTATGCCCCCTTGATTGTTTTTTCAAATTTTCAATTTTTTTGAGAAATTATTCTGAAAAGCCACTTTGATGCACTGACAAGAGAAAAATTCAATTTGCAGGTCGTCAAGAATATTGCAGACGAAAGATGTTAGTTTGAAGAAGATGAATGTTAGTATAAAGAAGATGGATACTAGCTTGGAATTAGTCAAATGAAAAAGGATGGATATTCTTGTTTAACAGATGTAGCAACCACTCTACCTAATATCTATGCCAAAATCCCAAATCTAAACAAGAGAGTACAAATTATCAAAGGAAGCAAACAATAACGAAAAAATAAGACAATTCCCCTATCAAAATTGCTTCAACTCCTTTGCTTCTCCTCCATTCTTTCTCAAGTTGAAAAACTTTTCCCTCAGATTTTAAAGTGCTGGAATACCCGCAAATGACAATGACAAGATCACAAGAACTTAGAAATGTGGTTGTCAGAAAAAAATGGAAGAGAATACCTTATTTTATAGAAAATATTTTGAATGGACGGACAAGATCGATCTTCTAGAAAGATGCCAAGATCAATAGTGGAGCATTCATGCACCAAAAAGTAATGGGCTAGGGACGACTAAGGATAGATGGTCAAGATTGAAAGAAGACTAGAGAGAATCAATGGTCAAGATTTGAAATGAGAAAGTGGAGGAATTAAATAATTAAATTATTTAATTCATGCGAAGAGCATCTTTGACAATATTTTAAATTTGGTAAAAGATAATGGAGGAATAAATAATCATTTTAGATTATTTATTTATGGAGGAAAGGGAAATGAATATTTAATTCAAATGATTATGTGACCATTTAAATTAAATATAGAGGCAAATGGAAAAAGGGAATTAAATAATCAAGTTAGATTAATTATTTAATAGAGGGAAAGTGGAGAGAGTTAAATAATTTAAATAATTATTTAACCAAGGAAGGACAAAAATGATTAATGAATAGACAAATAATTAAAAATAGTTATTTAACTATAGATGAATAATGACAAGAAAATAATTAAATAAATGACAATTTTATTTAATTATAGAGGGAAGGGGTGCTAGCGATGTAATTAAATAAATATTTAATTTATTTAATTGATCAAAGGAGAGCAAAGAGCAAGAAAAATAATTAATTAAATAATTAAAATTATTTAATTAATAGAGGAATGTGATAAAAGAAAATAATTAAATAATTAAAATTATTTAATTATGTAGGGGAGAAGACCAAGATAATGGAAAAATGACACTCACAGACCAAGACATTTTTTAGTGTCTACAGTTCCAATGTTGATAGGTTCAGAACCTTCAACCAAGGATACTAATTGTTCCTAATAGTTTTTGATGGGGAGATTGAATCCTCCATCCTCAAGTGCCTCAGAGAGGTTTTCACCCTCAAATACATCCTTTATTTTCCCTTTTTCATGATTTGATAGATCCACATTGTGGTTTTCCCTCTAGGATTTAATTTTAATTTTTGATTTTTATTTCAATTTTGTGATTGGAGGATGCAATATCCCCTCCAAAGTATGCTCCTTGTTAAAGTTCCATGACAAAACTACCTTGTGATCTCCTTGTGGTTTACCTTTTGAAAGTCCCATGAACTCAGTAATAGGTTCATTGTTTTGGAATAAGTCCACACAGGTGCATGATGTTGTTGTTCCTAATCGAATAATTGTGAGTGAAGTAAGGGTAGGTTATCATCACTATTGATAAAGCTTATTGAGGATGTGGAAATGGTAAGGATAGTAAAGTTATCAAGGTCCCATAGGGTATCTAGGTCATAGTCACTAGAGGCATAAGAATCTCACTCCCATTCATTGGAGTCTATTTTATTATGGTAGCCATCCGATGTCTTAATGATGGTAGAAGGAGCTATTTACTAACAAGAGGTAGTTTCAATGCTTGGGGTAACCACATCTACTGAATCATAACCTAGTCTTATATTCTTTTTATGTTTTTACATTATGATAAGTTCTCTCATACCTTGTTCATGTAGACCAAGGCCACCTTTTCTAGTGAATCTGATAACTTTTTCTAGCTGATAACCTTTATTGTTAGGATCAACATGAATGGGATGTAGTTGTTTCTCTTTATCATATTCTTATTCTTTGTAAAGCCAAGAAGATTTATTTTCTTCAAAAACTACTTCATCCCTCATGTCTCCCCATAGTAGGTTCGATTTCATAGGTGACAACTTGAATATGCTTGATTTCCTTTGGTCTCCCATAGGATTTTGGTGATGGGGAAGCTCCCCAATGTAGAAGGATTGTTTAAAATGGTATTATTTGCAGCCCTTGTCAAGTGCCTGGATCTTAAGGTCATATTTTCGTGGATCGGTTGATGTAAATGGAGTTGAGGATGATGAAAGTGATGATGGATTGATATATGGTAATGAGTGGAAGGATATGTCATTACTAGGTATTTAAAGAAGTGATTTGTATTTCTCCTCCAAGTTCATGGAGTAATGGAAAGGCTGAATATCGACATATATTCTAACTTCCTTATCATTGTAAGGAAATTTTAAGCATTGATGGAAGGTTGAAGGGACCACTTGCATCACATGGATCCAAGGATGTTCCAAGAGAAGGTTATAGGGTAGCTCAAGATCTAGTATCTGACAAGTCATTTCTACTATTGTTGGCCCCACTTGAATTGGAAGTCTAATTGTGCCATTAGAGTTTCTCTCCATATCATCATAGGCCCTTATGGTGATACTTTTTATTTTTTCAATCAAATCATCAAAATATCCTAACTTATTTACTAGTTTCAAAGTACAAATGTTTAAGCTTGCATCTCCATCTATTAAGACTCTCTTGATCTTGTGTTTATGGATAAAAACCTCAAGATATAGAGCTTGATTATGAAAGGATCTTTGGGGAAGGTATTTTTCAGAAAATATCAAGTAACAGGGAAAGTTATGGTACCAACCATAGCTTGAAATTTATCAGTGTTAATATCGTTAGGCATTGAATATTCAATGAGATATTTCTCTAGGATCTCTTTATATGCAGGTGATAACTTTAGAAGCTCAAGGATAGATATTAGTGCTAGAGTTTTATTTAATTGGTCAACGATGCTGTAGCCATTTGAAGGCTTAATAATGACTTTTACTTGAGGTAGGGATCCTTGGATCATGACTTTACCTCTTCATGTAGTGACATTACACATGAGATTTTTGCCCATTATGGTTACGACATTGATATTGTGATAAGATTGATAGATGGTTCATACGGCTTCATCGTAGGTGAAATTAAATTTTCAATAATCTTGTTCCTTAACTTTGTCATTTCCTCTAGAATTATCAGGGATTGGACCTTTGTAGATTCCCATGTCTATATTTTTGGAGTGCCTAGGACGATGTTCAATGCCGACCTCTCATTTTTATATCAAGTCTTGTATGATATTTTTAAGCCTAATGTAGTTGTTTGTCATGTGACCCTTGATTTTTTGGAATTCACATTGATCATTTGTATTGTACCATGAGGGTTTAAAGTTTGGTTCATCATAGGTTGTTTTATTAGGAAGCTTGATAAGGTTTTTTTGAACAAGTTTGTGCATAATCACCTCAAGAGGTTCTCCCAATGGGGTGAAATTTCTTCTAATTTGGTTACTTGGCCTTGGTGGTCCTCTTTGATTATCCTAACCTGAGTTGGTTTGTTGGTTATTCTATTGGTTGTTTTGAGGATACGTAAGTTGGTTGTTTTATGTGTTGTTTTGAGAATAGTTTGGTTGATTTTATTGGACAACATTTTGTGTATTGTTAGGAGATTGTATGTTTTGGAAAAAAATGGTGCATCAACCACTCCATCATTTGTAATACTATTGTTCTTTTCTCATATTTTAGGTTTTTTATTAGAACTAGAAGCTTCATCCTTGTTTCTATAGAGTTTAATGACTCCATTTTCTATGAGAGCTCTTTTAATGATTAAACCTTTTTTGACAATTTCTTCAAACTATTAGGGCATAACATGGTTAGTTGGTAGCTAATGTCAGTTTGAAAGTTAGAGAGAAATATTTCCAGTAGTTATTTTTTGGGGATGAGCCACTTACACTTACTATCTTTGTGTATCCATCTCTATAGGTATGAAGTAAATGATTCCCCTTGGTTTTGTTTAATCTTGTATAGGTCAAGGACCATTATGTCTTGCTCTATGTTATAGGATAAGTGGTTAACAAATTTTTAGGATAACTCATCAAAGGTTTTGACACTGGGCAGTAGATGAGAGAACCACTCAATAGTTGCACCATCGATACTTCATGGAAAAATCCTCATTAAGTAGGATTTCTTGTTTTATACATCCATGCAAGCTATCAATTATTCTCATGCGTGTTCTATTGGATCTCCTCTTCCCTTGTATTTGTCAAATTCAGGTATTTTAAAGTTCTTAGGGAATGGTATCATGGATATGGAATGATCAAAGGGATATGGACATATGTCTTGTAGAGAATAGCTCTTCTTTGTTTTTCCAAGTTGAATGTTTGATATCCTTCAGTTTAGATTATGGATTTGTAATGTTACGTCATCACTTGGTGTGTTCGTTTGATAAGGAGAGATATTATAACCTTGCTGCCCCATAATGTTTTGTGTGTTATATTGTGAGGTTTGTATATATGAGGGCCCTTGGGCCATGTTGTGGGTGTAGGATTATGGATTGGGTCCTTGAGGACCAATGTGAGTGTGTTGTGGATTGATAGTATGGTGTTGTGACTTGTAAGTTTCAGGTTGTTGTTGAGGTGTGATGTGTTATTGTTGAGGTGTGATGTATTGTTATTGAGGTGTGATTTTGTTGTTGTTTTGTTCAGGTGTGATGTGTCACTATTGATGTGCATAGGTTTGATATTGTGATGGAGGTTGTTGTGTACTAATGTTGTGTTGTGGGGGATTGGGTGCTGATTTTGAAGATGTGTGCTTTGTGGTGGTTGAACATACGTTTGATGTTGAGGATTTTGGGTAGATGATGATCCATATTGGTATTTCATGTTAGGATCATAGTATTGTTGTTGTTTCATGTATTGCGTTTGATCTTGGATGTTTCCTTGGTACATGCTTTGATCTTATGGGTTATTGGTTTGTGGTGGTTGTTGATATATGGATGGATTGTTTTATTGATATATGTGTTGTCCTTGAGGTGGATTGTTAGCATGTAGTTGTGGTTGCAAAGGGTTGTATCCTTGTTAGTTCACTACATGTTGTGATGGTCTTGGTGGAAGATTTCCCATGTTTTGCATATTAACACTAGGACCTTGTTGGTGGGTGTTCCAAGATGTCTCATATCGATTCCTAGATATGTTCAGTCTTGTTGTATTGGTTTCCACATTGTGTGGTGGAATGTTTTGACTTGTCAATAGGTTTTTATTTTCTTGGGCATGTTGAGCTACCATGGTTTTTTTGAATTGTGAGGGATGTATATACAATGAATTATCCACATGTTTTGAGTAAGGTTGATAATTGATAGCTGATTTTGAGAAGAAAGGTGGTATCTTGGAATCCATCATTGGTTTAGGTATTTGTATCACCACTGATTGGTCTCCTAAAGGAATGAGAGTAGGATCATTAAAACTTTCAATGTTAAAATCTATAGGTAGCTTGGCACCACTTTGTTCTAGTTTGAGAAAATATGTGTTTAGATATTTCCCGATCATTATTTCCATTAGTTTTTAAATTTTAGGATCTTGAAAATGCTCTAAAAGTAATTCATCACTAATTTCCTCATCACTATCATACTCCTCTATAATCATATCTTGATTTTGTTTCCTAGAAAATTAGTCTTGATGTTTAAGGAGTATTTTAGCATCACTAGGTGGTGGATTTGGTTGAGATTTAAACATTGTTTGTTCTTGAGAAGTCAAGAATTCCTTAGGATCATAACCCCATGGTTGAGATTCCTCATTGGTGGTATTGGTATTTGGTGCACTAGAGTTGCTTTGATTGGCTTCCATTTGATTTTTATGTTGGGATTTTGTTGTAGTCATAAATGAGCTCAAGAGACCTTGGTGAGTTTCAGATGACAAGTTATGGAAATGGGATGATGTTTTGAGTTGATTATTTTTTTGGTGAAATGATGTACAAAGGGGGTGTTTGTAAACTTTTTGGACAAAGGATGTTGATTTTTTGATATGGATTGTTGTTGGTGTTGGGATAGTTTGATGATCAAGCTTGATGTTGGATTATTGGATATTTAAGGATGATAAGGTTTTTATACTCAACCTTATGATAAGGAGATGAGATAATTTTGGAGGTTGGCTGACAAATGACTCTATGATGTTGGATGCCCAAACCCTAGGATAAGAGTATGCATGGATGTTTGTTGTTTTGATTTGATGCTAGTCTAGGACACAAAAATGCACAAGACTTAGATTGATGTTTTTTTTTTCCTTAGAGGATATGTTAATTTATTTACTTGAACTAGCTATGAGGTCACAAGTAAAGGTTATTGCTAATAGCCTAGAAAATAATGGCAAGATGATGGTTTGATTTGTTGTGTTAAATACGTGTCCAAGACTAGGTTGATGTTTGATTGTTGATGGTGATATGAAGGATGTTGGTAGGATATGATGCAAGTCTAATTTTGATATTGTGTCCAAAAGGTGATAATTACGAATCCTAGGTAAACCAAGTTTGGAGTCTAGGATGGTGATGTTGGATTGTGAACGTATAGGTCTAATGATGACAATATTTTCTAACAACTGTGTAAGAGATACTATGGAAATGTTTTGAAACCAGTTTTGCATGAATATTTTTGAGATGTTCCAACAAGTTGGACAATAGTGGCTACTATCTAGGATGGTAGTGGTAAAAATTATGACAATAGTAGTCCTGTTTAAGAATAACTGGAGAAATCCAAACAATAGCAGCTTTGTTTAAGAATGTCTGTGGTAATCCTGACAATAACGGTCTTCAAGTGTAATTCAATGACTGCTAAAACAAAAATGACAATAGGTGTTTTGTGCATAGAAGTGGTCTAAAATTAGGATGAGTATGGTAGGATTCTAGAACAGAAGTGGTAAAATTGATAGTAGTGACCAAATTTTGATAGTGTTCAGTTTGTGACTATTTTTCAAAAAGTTTGCAAGTGAATATGTTTGATAGTAGATGATGCATACATCAGATAGAAATATTGTAATAAATAACTCAATGGTAGAGAGGGATATTTCATGGTCCTTCTTCCATTAAGATCCATTGGTATAGCTTGAAGAATATCATTCAAATTATACCCTAAGGAACAAGGTACATTCTTTGTAATGGGCTTACCTCACGCCCAAAAGAGTGATGAATCCAAATCTATAGAGGGGTAGAATCGAAAATATCAAGGAAAAGTACTATTGTGATCTCCTAGCTTTGTAAATGAGAATAAAATCTTAATCCTTATGCCCCAACTATAAATCGAACGTGGTGACTTCTGGGAATGGTGCTATTCCCATGCACTACTTTAAAGGATGTTTTAGAAAGACTTGGATTGGTTTCTAGATACAAGGTGTGTAATTAAAACCATGAACACCAGAGGTATGAATAAAATATGTGAGCCACTTAAGTCTCTATCCTAGTTTGTGTAGCCCATTATGTTTGCACGAGGGCTATTGGAACATTATGGAATTCGCCCCTAGATTTGTGTTACTTTCTTTTGATATCACATGCTTTAATATAGCCCGTCGATAAACATGATTTTAAGGTCACCTATGAGTTCTCCATCGTGAGATGTGTCTCATAACCAGGTCCATATCTAAAAAAGGGATGACCAACAAAAAATAAAAAGATCCCAAAGTTTTTCTCATTACCCAAGATCATCAAAAGACGCAAGGGGAGAGGATACACACTTGGCTTGCAAATCATGGAAGACACAGTGGAAAATTTAACACAATTAGATTTTAAGCCCAAATGAAGTGTTATAGATAGAAAGTTATGTTTTAAAATCACTAAACTCAAAATATTAGAGACTTGAAACACTCATACAAATGGTGTAAGAAATTTTTTTGTCATCACAATTAGATTTTTAAGCCCAAATGAAATGTTATAGATAAGAATTCATGTTTTTAAAGCACCAAATTCAAATGTTAGAGACTAAAAAAGCCCATAAAAATTCTTAAAAATAAACTAATCTTGAATATGGTTCTGCAAGAAAATGTGTTAGTAGTTTAAGCCTTTGAGAGTCTTGGACTGTTCATCAACCCTACAAGAAAATTATTAGTAGTTCAATGAAAGATATGCCATCACCCTATAAGAGCTACACCAAAAAATTCAGATAATTTTAAAACACAATCAATAACAATTGAGTTATGGTTAGGGTTAGGTAAAAAATTGAGAATCTAAGAAATTATAGAAAACTAAAATAGAAGCAAGAAACATGACAATAACGACTCTATCACCTATGATAAAAACTCTGTAATTGGTATGATAGTGGTTCTGTCAAACAATAGTGGCTGAAAAATAGGATGATATCAATTATGTCATAAACAATAGTGGCTTTGTAATAATAGTTAGTTAAAAAAATCTCAACAAAATTAAAAAAAGCAATTAGTTTTGACGATAGCGACCAATTTTTTAGGACAACCATGACAGAGAAATAGGACGATAGCAACTCTGTTACTACACAAAATATCAAAAAAATTGATAGCACTCTTGTTCTTATAATGACAACCAAAAAATATAGCAACCACATTCATATTTTGGTACTATAACAACCCAGTTGATAAAAGCAATTCCTGCAAAAGATGACAACGAACCAGAACCTGCAACTGATCACAAAACTTGATCAAAATTGTTAGATCTAGGACCTAGGCCCTACCTGTTGAATACCCAAGATACTGAGGGGGGGGGGGGGGAATTAGTATCTTCTTACACTTACTGAATTAAGACCATCCAAGTACTCTAATGCATATAACAATAAATATGAGAAAAAGGATTAAAAAACATGAAACCACACAACACACAAACACCAAAATTTTACGAGGAAAACCCAGAATGGGAAAAACCACAGTGAGGATTAAATCACTATATAATGTAGTTCCAAAACTAGATACAAAAAGAGGCTCACTACCAGATACAAAAGATCACTTCTTACATAGAGGACTCACTATCCAACCAAGGAGGCTCACTACCTACAAAAAGGATTAAAATAACAAAATGTCTTATAGCCAGAACATGAATTGGTAAGAGTGCACCTAACAAGTGTTGATTTAGTTCCTTTGATTCTCAATAAATAAATTTAACATACTTCATCATTTTTGCACACTTTGCTTCAAATTCACACCATACTTCACATTCAATTCATCGTCTTCAATCTCAAAACAATCCAATATATATTTGATACATCCGCAATCATCAATTAGGTCAGCCTAATTAGATGCAATCTTTATTCACCAAAAAGACTAACTGTCAGCTCCAATTTAGTACAAAAATTCTCCAAAAATAATTCAATTATGTATCATACTATATCATGTCAACTTGGATTCATACATACATCTACAATACAAAATTCAATTCATCACAATATCAACTATTCATTAGGTCGGCTAGGGATAGACCTAATAAAAAAATGCAATCAAAAAAATAGTGCCAAATATCCATATGAGAACATAAGATTTTGAATATATAGGCTTCCAACATCCATAAACCATTTCCCAAAACCTCACGCAATGATGATTACTAGAGGAGAATCGTAGACCAAAATACTGGACCAAAATACCGGATGATGTGGTTCTTCATACCAGTTTAGATTACCAGACCAAACTGATGACACAATCAACATGGTGACATCAATGACAACACAAAGTTTGCACAACTAGACATTCTTCTTCATTCTTCCAAAAATCTCCCCCTTTGTCATTGATGGAAACATTTGTCAAAATAATGTATAACCTTTCACTTCTCACTCCCATTTCTACATGACAATCTCTCCAAATATCTCCCCCTTTGACATCAATGGAAAAGGGCGACCAAAAATAGGATGTAAATGTATGTACATGGTGACAATGTATATATAAAGAGGTTCTAACTCCCCATTTCAAACAAAGAAACTCCAACTCCAAAATTGCAAAACTCCCAGAACTCCAAAACTCCAAAACTCCAAAACTCCACCTTTTTCCAGCAATTCAATATCTCTTCTTGTTTTGTTTTTCTTTTCATATTTCTCCCCCTTTTTTCCATCAAAGGAAAAGGGCCAAAATTTGAACATTCAGAAACTTAAATAAAAATAACACTTTTCACTTGAAATTTTTTCTTGTACCCCTCTCTCACAATTGGAAGAATCCTCTTCCAAGATAACACTGCAAAATCCATTCTGGTCCACATGCTATCCAACAAAGTTAACAATGTAAATGAGGATGACCAGTCCGGAGACAGGGACTACTGTTCACAATCTTTTGCATCAGAAAATATTCCAGAGAGATGATCCAACCAGACCTCAACAATCTCTTTAACCAACCAAAAAGTTCTAACCACATCTTCCTCTGTCTCTGAAAAGTCAACAACTCCGCTTGCAATTCTCCAACTCATATTCTCTATTTTCCATCCTTTTCTTTGAAGAAATCAAAAATCTTTCCAATACTATTCATCTCAGATTCAATTCGTTCAATTCGGCTCCTAAAATTATCAATTGCTGCAGGCCACCAAAGATAATACTTGTAGATATCAGGCATCTCCTTAATGCATTTTTTTGTATCACCAATGTGTTCAGATAACTTTTGTTTAGCTTTGACATATCTTCTCTCAACCATAGCTTCGAACTTATGTCCTTCAGGTCCTTCCAATAACATTCTTTCTTCAACAATTTCTACTAGATTATTTGGTAAAGACTCAAAAACATCTGAAATATCAATACCCTTCTTGAGCAGATACTCAACCAAAGCATCATCAATTTTAAGTCTATTCACCAAAGGGTAGGCACACCACATTTCACCAATATTCTTCATATCACCTTTATCTAACATCGTCTGAATATCATCTGGATCGAAAGATTCAGATCCAGGTAGGGAATCTTATTCATTCTCCTTTTCTTCCGAGATAGAGATGACCTCTTCTATGTTAAATTTCCTCTTTTTAGGTTCCAGAGGGGAACCACCAATAAGTACTTCCAATTCCTTCTTACCAGAGGAGGAACCCTCCTCAAACTGACTGTTGGGCATAGCGCCAAAAACTATCACACTGAAGCACAAATTCTTCTACAAGGATAAGCAATAGAATTTGCATGCACTTGCTTTATCCTCCATACATTCCAAATACCTGTAGACTTGCTTTCCGACCGGGATGCCAGATTCCCACTTAGCATTCTCTTTTGCTGATAGTGAATTTAGAAAGTAAAATACCAAACATATAAGTAAAGACCTAAACTGGAAAGGATAACCCTTGACCAAAGATATTTGTACATTCTCAATTGGGTTTTCCATAATTAGGCTACACAAATCAAACTGCTTTTTTTCCTTCACCATTTTATGTGCAAGATATATGGCAATAGCCGCAATAGCTGAAGTGGAGCCCTCATGACTTCTGAAATAGATTTTGTAAGTAATACCGTCAGTGACATACCATACTACAAGGTCAATAATGGTATTTATTATCAGATCTCAGGGGTCTTTTTCAATACCAATAAGTTCCTCCACCTCTTTGTATTTCACTATTTTCTTTCCAGGGAGGTCACCAACACTGTACAACCCAGTAATAGCTTCAATTGCCTCCTTCGTAATCGGGTAGGGTTTGTCCAGAGTAATGCTGCCATCCTTGAATTGACTTAACAGGAACAAGATGAATTCTTTATCTGAAAACCAAGGAAATTCTCCCCATAAATCCATACCTAGGTTTTTTACATTCTACAAGTCATTTATCCTTAACCCTAGTTTCATTTCCTTCATTTTTCGATGATCAAATTCTTCCAACTCAACTCCATTCAGTCTTAGTGAAATATTTCCATTCGATCCTCTGTCAATACATTCCATTGTCGCACTTATTTCTTTAGATTCTTTCTTGCTCAAAGAAACCTCTTCTCTTTCCTTCCTTTTGTAAATAGAGAGAGATGATTTTGAACACTTTCGTCTTTTAATCTTGATTATTTGTAATGATTTCTCTAGATTGCCTCAAAATTGCTCCAAATTGCTTCAGGATCACTTCAAGATTGCTCAAACTCATTCTTTGAATTCTTCAAATGTACAAGTGATCAAAAAATGACTTACATGAATTTTTCTTTATACACCATTGTGCCGCCCTAATTAGCATTAAATGCTATAGGTTTCAAAAAGCTGATAAAAACCCTTCTTCACTGTACTAAGAAACCTTAATTTTCTTCACAAATGAACATGCCTACACATTTTCTTCCGGTTTCTTTTGCACAACCTCTACCTATTTATTCCTTACAATATATTCTCATGCCACCATCAACCATGCCATATATCTAGGGGGTTTGAACAATTTTCTATTAATACTCCCCCTAAGACTATGCTAGGTCTAATTCCCCGAGGAATCATCTGCATTAGATGAGGGTGATGATTCTAGCTTATGGCTTGGTTATTGATAGGATTGTTGTCCATTTCCTGTAGTTACATAAGACTTTGATGCTTGAAAGTTGATATTTCATGATATTTCCTTGAAACCTTAGACCTTGGACATGAATTTATTTTCATAAAATGATATCAATATGCTATGTGGACTGTTTGTGTTAACTTTGCATGTGACTAATGAATGTCGCTTTAAGATGATTATGGATATGTAGTTGTTGTGCATGCTAATTTTTCCATACAGATGATTTGAGACCTTCAATTCAGGAAGATCTCACCAACTGGACGTGTGCTATATTGGTCAACAAGGTGGTCATTGAAGACTCTTGGCGATTGGAGATTCCTCATGCATTGGATTGTAACCGCCTTGTTATGGTCTTAAATGGTGCTGAGCATGTGTTGGCATTGCTGCTGCCAGATTCGAGTTAAGGAAATCGTGCCTGACAGGTTTTGTGCATGCGTAGCTGCCCCTTCTCTTTTCCACACTTTCCCTAATGTGGCATCCTCCGTGTTTGCTAGAGTTGACTGTCTTGATAGGTGGTTGGATAAATAAGAACTCAATTGTTCCTTTTGAAAACTCTGGAGTCGAAGAATGTTAATTTATTGATGTAATCACATTCTTAGTTTTTCAACAATATAGCTATGTTGATTGTACTCATGTTTTTATACAAAATAAAATGTTATAAGTTTGTGCATCTGAGTCTATCTTAGTTTTAGGGAATACTTATCCAAGGGGGCCCACTTGGTGAGTATTTCATACTTTATCTTAGTTTAGATTGGTTGTTATTTTATGTTTAGTTGTTAGTTAAGAATCTGGTACTGACTGTTCCTGTAGCCACTAGAGTTCCATTTTGTGACTATTCCTACAATCAAAGCATACATAGTAGTTTCCTATTTGTCCACTCAGATTTTCATTTCTATCATGTATTTTAGTTTGATCTAGTTGTTGGTTAATGTTAAGAATTTATGTTATTTCTTTCTAAGCAATTTACTTTCAACATTGTGTTTTTTAGCTGTAGGATAGATATGACTACCTTGGATTCCTAGTGCACATACAATGCTGACCCATTTCAAGTTTACATCCCTAGGTTGATAATTTAAATGCATCTTCATGATGATTGAAATGGCTATTCCTGTTAGATGTCCAATCTTTGAATCACAATTGTAAGGGATTAGTTGTTAAAATCATTATAGGAGGCCAACATTTTTGGCACCATTGCCAGGCATGGTGTCAAACTAGGAAGTTTGTGAGATTCATTGATAGTTTTCTTTGTTGTAGTGTTTCTGGAAGTTTGTTCTTAGTATACCCTTTTTTTAGAAGAGTATGACCCCCATATTGTTTTACCAATTCTTTGCGTGAGTTGGCTGATAGTGAGTTGATACCATATGCACAGAGAAAGAAGAAGAGATGCTTGTGGGATATTCCTTCCTAACAATCCTGACCTATTCCAGATAGTTGAGTAATAGAATCTACCCAGAAATAGAGAAGAAGAAGAGTCACACCCCTTTGCTGATACATTTCTTGATCTGACTAGTTCTCAAGTTTCCTTTGAAGATCAAAATCCGGTTGAAGAACCCTTTGCTTTGGAATTTCATCAAGCAGGCATGGGTGATGCAAATGGAAACAAACCTAACAGAGCCATAGAAACAAATTTTTCTTTCCCCATTGCTCATCAAAATGAAGTAGACAACCTCAAGAATATCCCTACTTCAATTCTTCCTAAGTTCTATGGACTTGTCACAGAAGATCCTGATACATTCTTGTTTGAGTTTGATATACTTTGCATAAGTTATGACTATACAATTGATGCCCATGGGCTTAAGCTATTCCCTGCCACTTTGAAAGAAGCTGCATTAAGATGGTTCATGAGCCTAGGTAGAGATATTGTGGAGACTTGGGAAGACATGAAGACAAAATTCCTTGAAAAATACAAAGAATATTACAGAGGTAGTGACATGAGAGGAGATGGAATTTTTAGAATGCAGAAAAAGGAGGATGAGAGCTTGGAAGATTATGTTTCAAGGTTTCTATTTTTGCTACAAAAATATCCACACCATACACTCAATGAAGAATCACAAAAGCTACTTTTCTTGAGAGGAATTAATAACAGTTGCATAGATGCCTTGGACCTGATAGGAAGAGGAGATATCACCCAAGTTCCTTGGGAGGATATCAAGAAGATATGCCAAAATTATTATAGGATAGATTCAAAGAAAGGAAGAGCTTACGAATCTTCTATGGGTAAGTCATCCACCAGTGGAGTTTCAAGGATGGAGATTACTCACTTACTGGCATATTTCAAGAAAGACATCATAAACAATCTGGCTACTCAACTGGATTCACTTCAGACCAAGAAGAAACAAGAGGAGGCAAAGATAACATTGGAAAAATATTACCCTCATTGTAGACAAAAGAAGGATTGCAAATGCTAGAAAAAGGAAGCCATGGGCTTTAAGACAGGGTATGCCACCAGATCCATTATCTTTTGCTGGGCCATATTTCAATTCTTATTCATCTAGTAATCAATGGAAACCCCCATATCCATCCAATTATGGAGGATATCCACCATAGACTTGGAATAACCCTCCAAATGCTTGGCCCAATCACCAAAAATCTCCACCCCAGTGGCAAAAACCTCAGGATAATTGGTAGTAGTTTCAAGGAAATTGGTAGCCACCTCCAAGAAATTGGCAACAAACATCTCAATGGAGGGGAGGACAACAATGGCCAAACCAAACAACCAATTACATGCAACCACCTTCTCAACCCCAACAACCTACTATAATGCCTCCTCCTGCTAATCCAAATTCAAATGCACCTAAACCTACTCAGCTACCAACCCAACCCACACCTAACCCAAATAACAAACCACAACAACAACCGGTATACTCTGCTAATCCAAATCAATTCCCTACATATGCTGTGAGTGTAAGTGACATACATTTACATTCGAGAACTACTTTTCTAGCCCCTTCCATACCTATTATCACTGAGCTTCCTGTGGAAGAGGAGGAGCCTCTGAATGTCCCCATTCAACCAAGTGTACCTAAAAATCCTGAACCAGTTCCAGTCAAGTAGACCGAGCCAAAGCCACCATTTCCCCAGAGGTTGGAAATTATGAAACAAAAAGAAGAAAAGGAGGAAACAAATGTTGATATTTTAGATCAGCTAAAGAATATATGTGTCCAGATACCTCTATTTCAGGCCATAAACGATTTCCCTATATATGTAAAAGAAATCAAGGAAGAATGCCTTAAGAAGCCAAATAGGAAAAAGAAAGACCCCACCACAGTTCATGTGGTGGGACAAATTGCTGAAATCATGATTGGCAAAGTGACTGTCCCCAAGTATAATGACCCACCAAGTCCTGTGGTAGGAGTTTTTATAAGTGGGATGCAAATAAAGAATGCTCTGATTGATTTCAGAGCAACAATAATTATGATGACCAAGGACATCTTACAAAAACTAAATATTGTAAGCATGAGACCTACTCCTACTATCCTATAGCTTGCTAATAGTTCTACTGTTACACCTGATGGTATAGTGGAAGATCTAGTAGTAACTCTAGACTCTTGGGAGTACCCAACAGATTTTATGATTCTTTCTCCTAAAGCCACACTAGGTGGGTACCCCATTTTCTTGGAAGACCGTGGTTAGCAACAACAGATGCCGAATAGGAGACATGACCATATATGATGGAAAGAAAACCAAAAATCTTGTTCTCTACCCTCCTGCTCAGCCATCCCATGATAAGGATGATCCTGTATGGCCACATGTTGGTGAAGAGGCCAAAGAAGTTAATTCTGTGGCACAACTTATGATGTTAGGAAGGGGTCCCTTCCTGCAGCTTCAAGATGAAGATGAGGTACTGTCTAAAATAATTCAGATCCATTATGAGGTAGAGGAAGCATCATCCTCTGATTCTTCTGATATAGTGAAAACACTCCTTCCCAATCTTCCTACAACCGCTCTTCCTGCAGCCGCTCTTCTTGCAACCGCTTGTCCTGCAAACACATTTCCTGCAACCAACCTTCCTATAGCAACATGTATGTTTAATACATTAATGCCACATGAACTTAAAGTACTAATCATTAATGGAGCAGCTATGGTTGAGTTAACTACACAAGTACAAGTGTTAGAAAGGGAACATCTGAATATCAAAAGTAAATTGAGTAAAGAACAACAGTTGTCATTAGAAAACTTGCTAAGGGACCACCAAAATGAATTTGCATGGGACTATCATGATATAAAGGGATTGGATCCTAAAATTTTCACTCATAGGATATATATAAGAGATGATTGTACACCAGTAAGGTAGCAACAAAGAAGAATTAACCCTACATTGAGATAAATTGTAAAAGGATAACTGCAAAAATTTGTTGATGCTGGATTTATCTAACCCATTTCAGATAGCTAGTGGGTGTCCCCATTGGTGATTGTGCCCAAAAAGGGAGGGAAGTGGCAAGTTTTTATTGATTACAGGGAGCTTAACTCTCCAACCTAAAAGGACCATTTTCCCTTTCCATTCATAGATCAAGTTCTAGACTCACTTGTAGGAAAGCAATACTTTTATTTTATTGATGGATTCAGTGGCTACAACCAAATCCAAATTGCACCAGAGGACTAGGAGAAGACTACCTTTACCTTTCCTTAGGGAGCCTATGCATACTTAGTACTTCCATTTGGCTTATACAATGCACCAACAAATTTTTAGAGGGCAGTCATCAACATATTTTTAGACATCTCTCATGATTGCATGGAGATTTATATCGATGATTTCACTACTTATGGCGCTGATTTGAATGAAGCATTGGAGAATCTTAAGAGAGTCCTACAAAGATGTGAAGACCACAATATATCTTTAAATAGTAAGAAGTGCTTCATGATGATGTAGGAAGGTTTAGTTCTTGTCCACTACATCTCTCACAAATTCAAGTAGATCTTGCAAAGATTGAGATAATTACCAATCTGCCTATCCCTGCAAAACAAAAAGATGTTAGGAGTTTCTTAGGACATGCAGGTTATTACAATAGGTTCATCAAAGACTTTAGCAAAATGGTAGCATTGTTGTATACCCTCCTCACTAAAGATGTTGAGTTTTAATGGATAGAAGGTTGTGACAAGGCATTTTCTGACTTAAAGGCAACTTTGACTCGTGCTCCTATGCCCAAGGGACCTAATTGGGAGTTTCATTTTGACATCCATACAGATGCATCAGACTATGCTATAGGAGCAGTCTTAGGATAGAAAGAAGAAGCTATTCAAAACACCATTTACTTTTGTCAACAAAAATATGCAAGGAGCTGAATTCAACTACATAGTAACATAAAAAGAGATGTTAGCAGTCATCTATGATTTAAACAAATTCATACATTACATAATAGGCTACCAAATATTTGTGCACACCGATCATGTAGCCATTAGATACCTTATGAATAAACCTCTCATTTTAGGAAGGCTAGTGAGATGGTTACCGTTGATGCAAGAATTTGACATAACCATTGTGGATAAACTAGAGAAAACTAATGTTGTTGCAGATTTTCTTTCAAGGCTGACCACATCAGAAGACAATCAAGTTATAGATGATTATTTCCTTGATGAACACTTATTTTCTATTAGTGTGCAGACACCCTAGTATGCTTACATAGCTAACTTTCTGGTCATAGGGAGAGTCCCTCCTCACTTCTCTCCAAAGGAGAGGAGAGTGCTCATTGAGAAATCTTTTCCTTTCTCATGGATTGTTGGATGTTTGTTACATACTTGACCTGACCAAGTCATGAGGAGATATGTGAGAGAAGATGAAACATTTGATATTATGCATGCATGTCACAGTGAACCTTGTGGAGGACATTTTGTAGCCAAGTGGACAACAATGAATATTTTTAACACTTGATATTACTGGCCAACACTCCACACGGATGTAGTAGGATATACAAGGAAGTGTGACAAATTCCAAAGAATGGGCATACCAACAAAGTCTGATGAGATGCCACTATGCCCCCAAATAGTAATTAGTCCATTTGATAAGTGGGGCCTGATTTTGTAGGACCCATTGATCCTCCATCAAAAGGTAAATCTTATATTTTGGTATGCATTGTTTATGTAACTAAATGGGTAGAAGTTAAAGCCATGAAGCATGCAAGAGATAACAAGGTTGTGAAATTTTTGTATGAGGAAATTTTCACACGGTATGGAGTTCCAAGAGAGATAGTGACTAATAAAGGGAATCAACTCACTTCAACCCTTGTTTTAGCACTGGTTAATGAGTACAACATTAGGTACAATAAATCTACTCCTTATCACTCCCAGGTCAATAGCCAAGTTGAGGTGAATAATAGAGAAATTGAAGCCATTCTAACCAAATTAGTGGTTATCCATAAAAAGGATTGGGCAAGTAGGCTACCAGAAGCTATTTGGGCCTACATAACCACCTAGAAAACAACTACAAGATTCACTCCATTTGAGTTTTTGTATGGAAAGTCAACCATGATGCCCATTGAATTTGAACATAAGACTCTCAGAACTGTAGTAGAATTGGGGATATATATTTTTGAAGCACAAAGAGATAAAATCATGTAGTTGAATGCTTTGGATGAAATGAGGAAGGAAAATTTGCATCACAATGAGGTAGTATAGACTCAACAAATAAAATGGCATGATAAGTTAATCAAGGATAATAAATTTCAGCCTGGAGATTAGGCACTGCTCTATGACTCAAGATATCAGGATAACACAAGAAAATTGTAGACAAGGTGGCTCAGACCATATGAGGTGGCTGAAGTATTTCCCAATGGAGGGTAAAAGCACAAAGCTGTGTCACACTTTCAGCCAACATATCAACACAATTGAATTTAAGTATTTCTAACTAAAAATCAATTTTGGTAAAACATATGACCTAGTAAGATTCATTCTAGCTAAGTTAGATACTTCCACAATTTATTCAACTAAAATTGTTGGCTAAAAATATATGGAGCACCACTTGGAGTTCAATTTACCAAAAAAAAAAATTATTTAAAAAACTTGAAGTTTTAATAACTCCTCCTCATGTAAATAACATTTTTTTAAAAATGTAAAAATACCCTTTTGTAGATCCGTAAGTGTAGTTTTCAAATATATATTTATTTTAATAGTTTAATTATTATTATTATTATTATTTTTATTTATACTAAAAGTAGGTTATCAACAAAAAAATTAGGTTGATTACAATGGCAAGGAAACATACTAAAACTTATTAAAAAAATTGAAAAAAATATGATGTACTAGATTAAAGAATCTATTTCAAGATGGTATAATTTTTTTTTCCATTTTAGATAAATAATTAATATGAATGTTGACGTCCGATGGAAACAGTTGTTTTTTATTCATACACATTTTAATACTTATATACAAATATATATTTATCAAAATTGGAAAATAATATATCCATGCACTAAAGTTTCAAGTTATAAATACACACAAAAAAATTGAAAGAAAAAAAAAAATTTACTATAAAAAGTTTGACGTCTCGTGCAACTTCCTTTTTCAGCATTTTATTAGCAACTAAATTATATTGTTAATTTATGAAAAACTAGTTTAAAATAATTTCTTAATTTCTTATAAAAAATACAAAGATAAAATATACTAAAAAATACATATTTTACTAGTTTACATCATTTAAAAATTCAAAACATTTATGCTACTTTTTAGTGATTCAAGTTTAAAAGTTGGATCAGCATTGGCCGTTTCCTTTATAAAGTGTGACACAACTTTATGCTTTTATCCTAGAGCTATTCAACTTACTACCATTGATCTTGTTAGGTTTAAGCTACTGGTGAATGGTCATCGCTCGAGATTGTATCACAACCCAAATTCTAAAGAAGAGTTCCTGCAACAATTCACTCAGCATGCAACACCCGAACTTCCTGCAGTCGAAGGTAGTGGAACTAGTGTCCCTTCTTCTGACTAATTAAGGTATGTCACTTAACATAATAAAGATTACCACTTTGTGGGGGTCCACTTCTTCACCCATCTGCCCATTTGTTCCACCTTTCTCTCTCTTCCACCTCACCACCATAATTTCACTTCATTTCATTTCACTCCACCTCATTCTGATCCACCTTCATTAATTGCTCAACAGATTTCTTGAAAATGACTGATACTTTCTCCATGATCTTTGCAATAAATCTTCCATGAATTCAGGTATGTGTGTATTAATTGTTATATATTAATTGTCTTCTAGTGCATTTATTTAATTGTTGTAAATTAATATGGGCATTTTCCATAACATGTCATCATTTCCTACCCCTATCAAATCATCATTTCACCTCACATGTGTGGACACATGTGCCAATTTAGGTTGGGGGGGAACATGTCAATACCATATCTGCATGTCTGTCCATACTAGTTCACGTCAACAAGATTTAAGTCATTAAGGCAATTTGAATTGTAAGGTGACAGATCGTATGTGTGAAATGAAAATCCTCCACTGCCATTTTCATTAATCATAACTTGCATTTATTGCTCCTTTATTGCTTAATTGTCCCTATCATAATCCTAAGCCAAAAGGTAAACTCAAATGAAATCAACATTGGAGATTCAACAAGAGTTGTAGGAAGGAAAAGTTTGGTTTTGACGCAAGAATTGCAGGAAGAAAATATTTGTAGAGTAATTATTTGATTGCAGATAATGGGAGGTGGGTTGATTTGAAATGAACCCATAGCTCATGATGTTTTATTATAGGATACACCTTTCCTAACTGAATTTAGAAACTACGGTTGGCTTGACTATTTCTTAAAGCTCAATGGTTTTGATGAAAATGTTAGATTAGAATTCACTCAAACATTGTGTGAGGGAAAGGTCACAATAAAAGGATTAGAAGTCATAGCTACAAAGGAAAGAATCATAAAAGTCAAAGGGTTTCTAGCCATTGGTGAACAATACCCTGCTTCTAGAGACACTAGGTTGGTTAGGGTCGAATTTACAAAACCTAATGATCCTCCGTTGAGCATAGATAAAAAAGGGGCGAAGAGGACCTCTTTGCTCAAAATATGGAGGTGTGTAGCTATCTATGTTTTCAAGTATATTAATTGCAAAGGCTTCCAGTCGAATTTTCATTTCGTGCATTTTAAGCTCCTAAACCACACGAGGAACGAAAGGAGGATGAATGTGACCAACGCGATGTACCACCTTCTTTTGATCATGGTGGAATAAACCTAGAAAGGTAGGGACAATTCCATTTCCCAGAATAGCCTCATTAAATTATTAGTTGAAAAATCTCTGCATGATGTATCCAATATTTATTGAGAATAATTTTTGAGAATTGATCAAGTTAGACCAGAAAATTTGCAAGCTAGGGTTTTTCCTCAACCTCGTAGGGTTGGGAGGAGAAGGAGCAATGTTGGGGCTACTCCTAGTGCCTCAACTTTTGATGCAAGCCCTAGTTGAAACCCTCCTGCAAGCACACAAGCTATTGAAATTAGTTCTTCTGAAGAAGAGCATTCTGATAAAGAGAGCTCTTCTCTTGATTTTGAGGATGATGTCCCTCTTGGCACATAATGTTATATCGGCCAAGCTATAGCTACAGGATCCTACTTGAGAGAGAGGCAGTTTACAAAGAGTATGAAGAGATGGCAAGAACCATAGGAGACTTTGTGATGGGATATCTATCTCAAAGATGGAATACTCTATCTAATAATTTGAAGCAAGTAGAGCCTCATTCCATGCACAACTATGCTGCAACACTCAAAATAATTGATAGGTATATACAACTCGAAAGAAAAAAAGGGAAACTCTGGCTTCCATTAATTTTTTAGCCTCCTATTCTATTGTGGCCAGTGCTAAACTATAGGTTTTACAGGTTTGAAATTGTTGATGAAAGACAAAGATGGAGCAGGCTAGAGAGACAACAAGGATTCTATTGGGATCCTAATTTTGATACAACAAAAATAGATGTGGGACAACTTGTAGTTTCCAACTTCAGGGCATTGACCAAACAAAAGCTCAATTATTCCTCTGCTAGAGGACCAATAAGACATTAGGTTGGGGGGAAATGATGAGTCTAGCTTATGAATTAATTATTGATAGGTTTGTTGTCCATTTCCTGTAGTTCCATAAGACTTTGATGCTTGAAAGTTGATCTTTCATGATATTTTGTTGAAACCTTAGACCTTGGACATGAATTTATTTTCATAAAATGATATCGGTATGCTATGCAGAATTTTTGTGTTAACTTTGTATGTGATTAATGAATGTCACTTTAAGATGATTATGGATATGTAGTTGTTGTGCATACTAACATTTCCATGCATATGATTTAAGACCTACAATTTAGGAAGACCCCGCTAGCTAGACGTGTGCTATATCAGTCAACAAGGTGGTCATTGAAGACTCTTGGCGGCTAGAGATTCCTCATGCATCGGATTGTAACCACCTTGTTATCATATTAAATTCTGCTAAGAATATGCTATCATTATTGCTATGCTAGATTCGAGTTAAGGAAATCATTCCTGACATGTTTTATGCATGTGTAGCTACCCCTGCTTTGTTTCGCGCTTTCCCTAATGTGGCATCCTTCATGTTTTCTGGAGTTGGTTGCCTTGCTGGTGGTTGGATAAATAAGGAATCATTTGTTCCCTTTGACAACTCTGGAGTCGAAGAATGTTAATTTATTGATGCACTCACATTCTTAGTTTTTTACCAATACAACTATTTTGATTATACTCATGTTTTTCTATTGAATAAAATGAAGCTATAAGTTCATGCATCTGAGTCTATCTTAGTTTTAGGGAATACTTATCCAAGGGGGCCCACTTGGTGAGTATTCCATCCTTTAGCTTAGTTGAGATTAGTTGTTATTTTCTATTTAGTTGTTAGTTAAGAATTTGGTACTGATTGTTCCTGCAACCACTAGAATTCCATTCTATGACTGTTCCTGTAGCCAAAGAAGATAGAGTAGTTTCTTGTTTGTCCACTCAGATTTTCATTTCTATCATGCATTTCAGTTTGATCTAGTTGTTGGTTAATGTTCAATATTTATGTTATTTCTTTCTAATAAATTTACTTTCAGCATTGTGTTTTTTAGTTGTAGGATAGATATGACTACCTTGGATTCCTAGTGCACATACAATATTGACCCATTTCAAGTTTATGTACCTAAGTTGAAAATTTAAATGCACCTTCATGATGATTGAAATGGCTATTTAGGTTAGATTTCCAATCTCTGAATCACACCTGCAAGGGCTTAGTTGTTAAAATCATTATAGGAGGCCAACAAAGGGCACAAACGCATTTGATGATTCTAACTCTTCTTTATTTTTCCATATCTTGTTCATTTATTGCTTAACCTCATTCTTGTCAATTCTCCCCATAGGCTCATTCTTCTTTACTTGATCAGACTGCCTTCCCTTTTTACTTCTGCAAACTCTTGAAATATGTCCTGATTTGTTGCAATTATAGCAGCCAACATTTTTCTGATTTGTTTCACCTCCATTAACTCTCGATCTGCACGGATTTTATTTGTGTCCAAACTTATTGCAAGTATAGAAGTAGACAAAAAAATATTGATGTATAGGCATGAATTTGCACCCCTAATGAAAATTCCCCTTTACCCCCTTATACTTTATAAAAGCTAAGGCAGCGGCTTAATTCTACTTAAGCCCACTATTCACATCACACTTGGTGCCTGTTTTGAGTGTCGGTGGAGATGTTTCTATCAGGGATACTTGTGCAACACACAAACATCCGCATGAAGCACTTACATCCCTAGCAGATTGCTATGATTGGAGTCTGTAGAGACGTTACACTTCCTATTGGAAGTTGAAGTGTAGTGCCTCCCTTCGGCTGGCCGACCCGAATATGGATGTTTTCTTCACTCTTCCTTCATATTCTCCACTCTCTCATCTATTCTCAAGTTTTTCAAGATCTTGATTTCATCTATTCATAGTCTCTCCATACTCTAAGCATTCACTTCAAGCTTTGTAGCAACACTTCACACTCGATAGCAACAATCTACCACTCCATAACTTCGATAGTGCGAGCGTAGGAAAAACACCATTGCAGCAAAGGCTTGAATTCCTCTCATCTTCTCATCCACTAGCCTTGAGAACTTTGGACGGAGATGGTAAGCTCTTCTTATCTTCTCTATCATTTGGTTGAGTAAGCACACACTATTTTGTAGTGTCTTT